>CABHPH010146355.1:0-26194 GCA_902168325.1 Peromyscus nudipes
AATTCTGATTGGTTGTGGTTTTCTGTAGTGGTCTCTACCTGTTGCAAAGAGACGTTTCCTTGATAAGGAGTTCGGACTGCACTTATCCATGGGAATCAGGACAAATGTCTGTAGGTTGTCGTGAGGGATTATGTTGGTTTAGTAAATTAGAGGCTGTAAATTCTCCCCTGACAACCATGACTTTACCAGGACTGAGTAGTCAGCTAGGTTTCTAGCACAGGAATAACTTCCCTCCTGTTGAACGGGTCTTAAGTCCAATTTGAGAACGGTTGGTTACTGACAAGGCACATGTACCACCACTGCACCCGTAAGGCTGTGGTGCCATGACGTCATCAGTCTGGTTCATGAGTATCATAGCTGGTAGGATTGTTGGTGGACTCCCTCCTTTGGAAGTTTCATTGTGTCATCATGATTTTTTTAAAGAAATAATAATTTTTATTTTTTCTTTGAAAACTGTATAAATGGGAAATTGTATAAAAGTGTATAAATAGGATCACTTACTGCTCTTGCAGACCTGAGTCCAGTTCCCAGCACCCACATCAGGCAGCTCACAACTGTCTATAACTCCAGGTCCAGGGGATCCAGTGCCCTATTCTGCCCTCAACAAGGACAATATACACATAAACACAAACAGGCACATCCACAAATCAATAAAAAATAATTTTTTTGTTTGTTTGTTTCCTTGAGACAGGGTTTCTTTGTATAGCTTTGGAGCCTGTCCTGGAACTCGCTCTGTAGACCAGGCTGGCCCTGAACTCACAGAGATCTGCCTGTCTCTACCTCCTGAGTGCTGGGATTAAAGGCGTGTGCCACCACAGCCCAGCAATAAAAAATAATTTTAAAAAAAGAAAAGAAAGTTGTATAAATGTATGTACAGTGTATTTTGAATGATTTTCTTCAGAAATTTTAAAGTCGAACTGGAAAACATTTGGGTTGGAGAACTAAAGAATAAATACTCAGCTTCTTTTAGTCCACTCTCTTCCATTTGTCCTAATTAAGAAATGTAAAGTTGGGGCCAGTGAGATGGCTCCGCAGTCAAAGGCACTTGTTGTAGAGTCTGACTCCATGAGTTCAATCCCCAGGACCCCACATGGTAGGAGAGAACTCACACATACACACACTAAATAAATGTAATTTTTTAAAATGTTTCTAAAACTGTGAAGTTGGCCAGGGTTATGGCTTAGCAGTAGAGCAGACACTAGAGGAGGAAGGCGGAGACAGGAGAGGAGAGAAGAAGGGAAATGCAGAGCTGTGTTTTTCTAGAGTTTTTAGGGGAGCTAGACACAGTGGTTCAAGCTTGTAAACATTCAGGATGTGGACACAGAAGGATCACATGATCTGGGACAGCTTACATACATAAATAAAATAGATAAATAGATAAATAAATAAACAAATAAATAAATAAACAAATAAACAAATAAATGCTGAGGCTGCTGTCCTTTTTTTTGTTTTATCATTGAGAAGTCACTTCTTGCCTCAATGCTCTGCCACTCCTTTCTGTAAAGCAAGTACAAACCCCAGGCAGGAAGATGAATTAGGACCTTGGCATCTCAATAAATTTGTACCTAAGGAAGCTACTAAAAGCCAAGAATGTCACCATCCTGCTGTTAAAGGTTGATGTCAGCCCCGAGGCCTTCTTTTTTGCTAAAGTGTCTATGATTCTTAGACACACACATACACACACACACACACACACACACACACTCACACCATACTTCCAAGAGCTGGTGACTATTGCCAAATACACCTTGCACAGCCCTTCTTCCTGTGAGCTTCCCAAAAGGTATGTTCCCCAGAGCAGTTGTAAAATGAAACAGGCTGGCTTGATGGCTCAGTAGGCAAAATGCTTTCTGTGTACACACGAGGACCAGAGTTTGGATCCCCAGCACCCACATAAAAGCTAGACCAAGTGACACCAGTCTATAAGTGCAGCATTGGGGGTGTGGAGACAGTCAGATGCCCCAGAGTTCACCAGCCAGCCAGCAGGCACAGCCTATAGGTGAGCTCCAGGTTCAGTGAGAGACCCTGCCTCAAAAACCAGGCGGAGAACAAACAATAGAGGAAGACACCCAATTCCAACTCTGCCCTACAAACACACGCTCCCACATGTGTGTGCATGCACCCACACACATGCACACAAGCACGAATACACACACAAAAATAACAACAAAAACCACACGTGGCTGTGTGTTTATTGTCCCTTTTAAAACAACTGCATGCATAGTAGAGTCTATTACTCATTGAAGCTTGTCCTTCTTGGTTGCTATTCATTTGACTTTTGATTATCTCAGTGTGGATTACCCAATTTAGAGCTTATATCCACTGCAAATTCCTAATTCCCCAGAGTCCTTTTCCTGCCAATCAGTACAGATTTAGGCTACCTCCCCTTACCGCAAGTTAATGTATGGTTAGCCATTTTAAGCAATATTAGCATTAGATATAATTAGGAAGAAAATTAGCTTTTTCCCCTAATCATATAGAAATTGTTGTATTTTGTGCTACTTTTAAACCATTACCCTTCTGTACTCCATCATTAATGTGAATAATCTAAAGCAGCTTAAATGGAAATTGTTATCAGGTTTAAACAAAGCATTTTACTGTCGTTCCTTTTAGGAGTGGAAAACATCTTAAGAGGGGCTCAGGAGCTGGATAACATCATCAAGCAAGGATACTTGGAGAAGAAAAGCAAAGGTATTAATCAGACCCATGAAGAGTGGACCGTTCCGGGAGAGGGAGGGAGAGAGGGAAGGAGAGAAGGAGATGTTGCTAGACTATAGGGTGGATGTCTTCTTGGGGCTGTGCGAGGCCCATATAAGGCACAAAGTCAGGAAATGAAGTATTAGTGTGTGCCAACTAAAGAGAGAGGGCCCAAATCTTCAGCCAGCTGTGGGCTTCATTGGGATTGGTTCTAGCCCAGTTGTGGTAACTTTAATCCTAGCACTTGGGAGGCAGAGACGGGCAGATCTTTGTGAGTTGGATGGATAGATGGATGGATGGATGGATGGATGGATGGATGGATGGATGGATGATATTCTTGTCCTCAACTCTGTGTGCTCCCATCAAGAGTGACACCGTAGCCAGGCAATGTGGGTGGCGCACACCTTTAATCCCATTACTCGGGAGGCAGAGACAGGTGGATCTCTGGGTTCAAGGCCAGCCTGGTCTACAGAGTAAGCTCTAGGACAGCCAGGGCTACACAGAGAAATCCTGTCTCAAATAAAAAGAAAAGAAAAAATATAGTGACACTGTTGTGTCAAGAATGTAGTCTTTCCAAGTGTGAAGCAGCCTGCTTCCAAATTTCAGACATGCCCAACTCTTGACCCTTTAAATCGTTCCATTAAAATAGATACTACAAGGGCCAGAGTCCTGGTTTTAATGCTCAACAGGCAAACTGGTTTACCACACGTTCTCAAAATGAAGGCGAAAAAGCAAGCCCTTCTCCTGGCCACGGCCTGGAGGACCCGGAGTATCGCTTTGGTTCACAGAAAGCAACACATAAGGAAATGATGGTAATTGGGTATAATGATGCATGCCTATAATCCCAGCACTAGAGAGGCTGAAACAGGAGGATAGCCAGGAGTTTCAGGCCAACCTGGATTACCCAGTGAGGCTCTGTCTCCAAAAAACAAACAAACAAAGACATCATAGAAAGTCTGAAAAACTCAGGATGAGATTTGATCCTAAAGGATGGAAAATAAGCTGGATAAAAAGACAGCCATGGGAGCACGGAGGAGCAGCCTCACTAAGAACCTGGGCCTGTGATGGAGTTCCTCCTCGCCACTCAGTCAATACGAGCTAACCTGTGGGAGTGAAAGGGAGGGTTTTACAGTCCATTAACCTGGGAGATAAAACAATAACCCACTCGACTGTGTTGTTGGATTTTACAGACTCGTAGGCTATTCTAGTTACCTGGATTTATGTCTCTTCTCTCTCTTCCACGTAGATCATAGCTTCTTTGGGTCAGAATGGCAGAAGCGGTGGTGTGTGGTCAGCAGAGGCCTCTTCCTCTACTACGCTAATGAGAAAAGTAAGTGTTCTCCGTTTACAGAGTGGCACCCTCACTCCTGGACGCAAGCACTTCGTAAATTCTCAAGCACGTAGATGCCTAGATAGCAGTCCTTAACTAACACCCATAGAGCGAGATGCTTAAGAAAGAAATAGACTTTGGGAACTCGTGCCTTGCCCACCGCCAAAAACACAGACCAATTTCGTTCTTTTTCCCTCTTTGAACAAAGTGTGGTCAATATATGGAAGGGTTATAGTCTATTGTGACTTATTACATAGTATTATCAGAGTTGAATGGTTAAGCATTCTTTAAATAAGTAAATAAGGTGGGGGAATGGCTCCATGGGTAAAATGCTTGCTGCATAAGCCTGAGGACTTGAGTTCAAATCCCCAGAGCCCCTCTAAAGCTAAAGGTGATAATATAGGTCTGTAACTCCAGTGCTCTTACAGTGAGATGGGAGGCAGAGTTATAATGAGATGAAAGTCAGAAATTACAGGGGAATGTGAAGCAAAATTAGGAGAATCCCCAGAACTATTAGACCCGCTAGCCTGATGTACACAGCAGCAAACAAGAAGCCCTGTCTCCAGCAGGTACAAGAGAAGAACCAGCACCAAAGGCTGTGCTCTAACCTGTGTGTGCACCATGGTGTGCACTCACAGACAGGACCACGCACATACATACACGTGCAAGTGAGAACACACATACATATAAAGACGTTCAAACAGCAAGAAAAACAAACAAACACTCCTGCAATCCCAACACCTAGAAGGCTGAGGCAAGAGGATCACATGTTCAAGACTAGCCTGAGCTATGTAGTAAGACTCTGTGTCCCAAGCCAAGAACTGGAGATATAGCTCAGTGGCAGAGCACTTGCCTGGTGTATGCAAGGGCTTGAATTCAATTCCTAGCACCACACATGAAATAATTAGCAATAATATACTAATAATAATTCTGAGAAAGATTTAAGCAGTGTTTAACAATAGCCCAGAAACAGAATCTTGAGGTTCAAACTCTCTAAGAGCATAGTCATAGCTATTGGGAAACCGTAGTCCAGTGGACATCCCTAGGGCCACAGAGTGTTGAAGCCTAAGTAGTTGTTGTTCCCAAGAGCTGCTCTTCAGCCAGACGCCCGCAGTAACAGTGGCGTGTTGACTCAGAGGCAGTTTCTCAATGAACCACCATACGCTATCCCTAGAAGGCTTAGTCCCTGAGAAGGAAGAGAGGGTTTAAGTGTAATTGGTGGTAACTACAAATAAATTCAAGTTAAAAGTTATTGTAGGCCAGGCGGTGGTGGCGCACGCCTGAAATCCCAGCACTTGGGAGGCAGAGGCAGGTGGCTTTCTGTGAGTTAGGATCAGCCTGATCTACAGAGCGAATTCCAGAGCTGTTACACAGAGGAACCCTGTCCTGAAACACAAAACGAAACAGCAACAACAAAACAAAACAAAACAAATGAATGCCAACTCCCAGGTAGGAAATACAGTCTTGCAGATTGGAATAAAGAGGGAGAGGAGCTGGATAAAGTCCTCGAAGGGACTTCCCTCAGGCTCGCCCACCTTCATGCAGAGAGCAGTGGTGCTCCACAAAGAAGGCCTTAGATTTGCCTCCAATCATGTACTGTTTGCCCTTCCTTCCTTCTAAACCGTGTTCTCCTGATGTCTAGACACCCAGCCGGAGAACGGTCTCCCGGCCTCTTGGGTACAACCATGGCAGACTGAACTACAGTTTTGCTAGTGACCTGGAATCCTCAGGATTTGCTGGCTTTCTGGCATTTGCCTCAGTCTATCCCTCCTCGTACAGCAGCATCGCTGATTTCACCTTTGGACCATCGGGGATGCCTCAGAATCTTTCCTATTCAGGGGTACTTGCTGCTGGCAGCAGGATGCTAGAACACTGAGCCACAGAAGCTCTGTGACCTTCCAACCCCCAGCTCACTTCCAAGTCCAACAAGTGTGACTTCTCCCCTCAGGCTTGGAGATACAGCTCAGTTGGTAGATGCTTGCCTAGCGTGCATGAAGCCCTGGGTTCGATCCTCAGCACTGCATAAAACCAGTGTGATGGTGCATGCCTGTGATCTCATCACTCAGAAGGTGGAATCTAGAGGATCAGGAGTTCAAGACCATCCTCAGCTATGTAGGGAGTTAATCAGCCTGGGCTTATGAGACCTGTCTCAAAAAACTTGGCTAATTAATTAATTAGTTAATTCTAGACCTACAAGGCAGACAGTCACTCTATTCTTCAAATTAGTATGATATCTGTTTTTGTTTTGGTTTCAGTTTTGGTTTTATTTTGTTTGTTTATTTGTTTGTTGTTTGTTTTTTGAGACAGGGTTTCTCTGTGTAGCTTTGGCACCTTTCCTGGAACTCACTCTGTAGACTAGGCTGGCCTCGAACTCACAGAGATCCTCCTGGCTCTGCCTCCCAAGTGCTGGGATTAAAGGCGTGCACCACCACCGCCCGGCTAATATCTAGACCACTGTAAAACTGTTCATCATTTCCCATGCATTTAAATAAGTGGTTGGGGATCTGGAGAAAGGGCCCCATGGTTAAGAACACTTATTGTTCTTGCAAAGGACCCAAGTTCAGTTCCCAGCACCTGTTCGGTAGCCCATAGCCATCTGTAACTCTAGTTCCAAGAAATCTGGTAACCTCTTCTGGCCTCTGAAGACACCAGATTTGCGCATGGCGCACATGTATGCATGCAAGCAAAACACCCCTACACACAGACTAAAAATGCATGTCTTTAAAAAATGGTGATAAGTGTTGGCATATCTGAGTATAAAGCCAAGTCTGTTCATTCAGAACTCAGGTCTTATGGTGAGAGGGGAGGGGGGAACGAGAGAGCAAGAGGCTTGGAGACTTTTATGGACCATTTTGCCGTCAGGGTGAAATAAAACCTGGCGACCAAAGAAACAACAAAACATTTTAGTGGCCGGTTAGAACAAGGAGGAATACTTTAACAAAAAAGATCTGGTGTCAGAGAGCACTGTTGCATGGCTCCCCTCTCGCCAGTTACTCCTTATTGTGCCCAGGACACTTTCTCTGTGGGTATAGTGTTTGTGTGTTTCCTTTAGCTCAATCAGGTAAAAATAGAACCTCTCCCTCACCCTCACCCTCCTCCCCTCTCTCTGTCTCCCTCCCTCCCCCATTGCCCTTCACTTACCACCATTATCATCCAAAGACGTCCCAGACCCCAGGTTGAGTCTTCAGCACTGGATGCGGTGAGGGACAGATTCATTTCCAGTTCACTCCACTTGACAGAGGACACCGTCATCACCCAGACACTGCAGTTACTGTCCCCTCTACACAGTTCTGTGATCAGCTGATCATGCCACCCTCCTGGGGGTTTTCCATTCTTTCTGAGGGTGCAGCCCCAAGTCCCTTTAGAGAGGATAGGGACCATGGATTCCTTTAGCTCTGTCTGAACCACAGAACACAGGCACAACCTCTCTCGGGGAAATAGGGAAGAGTCCAATACTGTATCTTTTTTGGAACAGAGGTGACTGGCAGAGTAGCATCTCTTTTCCTTCCTTTAGGGTCCTTTTCTCTCTGTCACCTTCCTCATCCTCTCATGGTACACTACCTGGCTACTTCCAGTTTACCTCTTGGAAGAAGATCCAATGCTGAGTTTGAATTATTCTTCCTCTAGCATAAATCCCCACCTGGCCCGCAGGGGAGAGACAAGCATTTGAGGTAGGGTATGGAAGGAGATTCAGGGACTTGAGGCTAGCCCCCTGTGCTGCTGTACCCCTCCTTGAATGTGAACTCTGCTGGCCCTGGTAATAATATTTGGGCTCTGTAATAGCCTTCAAGAGCCCCACATTCACAGCCACTCTCCCTGCTGTACTAACTCCTGCTCTCTGTTATTATAGATCTCTTAACATTCTAATAAATGCCCTGTCTCTCTTGTACAGTTTTGGTAAAATAACCTTTCGTGTTGGATTTCCCTTGCTTGGTGCTGATCTCTGTCTGACTATAGCAAAGCCTCCTCCAAGCGTCCCTGATAACCTTTCTTAGACAAGTGTAGTTCCTCAGGGATTTAACAGCTGTTTGGTGCTTTTTATTTTCCATACCAGAGAAGATGCCTTCCCTTAGCTGTTGTGTCTCTCTAGAGATACAGAGAGCTGTGCTGTTTTGCAGGCAAGCAGCCCAAAGGGACCTTCCTCATTAAGGGCTACAGTGTCCGGATGGCCCCCCACCTGCGAAAAGACTCCAAGAAAGAATCCTGCTTTGAACTGACCTCCCAGGATAGACGCAGCTATGAGGTAGGATGGCCTGATGATCCTTATTAGACTTGCGTTTTCCGTGCTGTTGCGTGTGAGCCGTGGCCGCTGGTCACTATGTTGGAGTCCGCCCTCTGTGCTACCTGCTCCTTTCTCCCCAGCTAAGAGCTGCTCTCCTGCTCCATCCTTTGCTGTGTCGTGCCCCTCCCTCCCATCTGTGGCTACGCTCACCCTGGATACCACCTCTACTTGGCTTTTATCTCTTTACCCCTCCCCTACCTTCTCAGTATCATCCCACAGGTGAGACTCGTGTCTATTGCAACCCACGGTCCAGTTCCTTACTCACAGGCTGACTTCGCCACTGCTGTTCCTATTTCTCTGTTTTTCCAACTGGTCAACCTTGTGTCCATCCATGAAACCCAAAAGAAGCAACATCTAACTACAGAGTGAAAAATAATTTTTCCCATGTTTGCCTTTCTGTCCAAAGCCTGCCCCCTTGGAGTGGATATGCTGTGTCTCTAGAAGGATTTCCAAGCCCTTGATAACAATGGTTTCTGAGGAGAAATAGTGAAGTCTGGGGGCCTACAAAGCCTTGTCAATGAGAGACTTATTCCTCATTATGGCAATTTTTATATATTTTTGAATATTCACTACTCTCTTTTTAAAACAATTAAAACTATGTCTGAATGAATATATTGATATTCATCAAGTATGTATTTTCCATGTATGTGTCTATTGTCTGTTCATTTGTAGGTAATCTTTATTTTATCACATCTTTGCTAAAGCTGTGTAACTGAACTTTAGCTACCTTAGGAAAGAGAAAAAACATACAAAAATTAAATTAACAATTTAAAGAACCTTTTGACTTTTCAAATTTTCCTCCTCACTCAGCTTTTGCCCTTGATAGTGTCTCGATCATTTATTCGATAAAATGATCTATGTCTTCACTACACAATGTCCAGATGTTTTAAAGTTTAACTAAAACTTCTCTATAGGGTCCTTTATAAACATTATGTAACAGATATATGCACTCAGCATGCTTCTAAATTATTTTTATATTAAATTATAATATTACTTCATCAGATCAAAGTTTATGTGAGAAGCTCAAACCAATATTCCTAGAAACACATCCTAAAACTGTGTGTTTTTCAGAAACTATGATATGCTAGAGAGATGATTCAGATGACTCATGATTGTAACACAACCATGAAAACCCGAGTTTAAATCCAGAACCCATGTAATAAGACAGATATGGTCTCATGTACTCTTTTAAGCCCAGCATCATGGTGAATAGAGACCCAAGGATTGCTGGTGCTTGCAGAGTGCCAGCCTAGCCAAAAAAACATGAGCTTAAGGTTCAAGGAGAGACTCTGCCTCAAAGGAATAAATGTTGAAAGTGATAGAGGAAAACATCAATGCCCTCTGGTCTCTGCATGTCTACAAAGAGTATATGTACTTGCTTGTACACACACACACACACACACACACACACACACCCCAGAATGATAATGATAAAGCATGAACCTGTATTTCTTCTGCAGCATGTATTTTTATCGAATCCTAATAGCCATAGAATTAAAATGTTCTTTCATTTCAAGTTTCTCATTTTAAAATTACAAAGGGTTGGTGCTTGGCTGCTCAGTTTTGTGAATCAGAATGTGCCTGTCTTTGCCCATTGAATCTAAACCATCACTCTGAGCCATGGATTCTTCCTTTGGTCCTTTCTTCCTTTATTTATTCCCACAGCCACCACAGTCGCTAAGTCCCTATCACTTCACCCAGAGGGCTACTTAAACAGCTTTCTAATAGGTCTTCAGTCTCTAAATATCCCTATTCCAATCCTTCCTAACCACAGCTACTGAAAGAATCACCCACACTCTTTGCTCGAACTGACGGTGGCTTCCTGTTGCCTACATTTTAAGTCTGGGCAGAGCCCTCCTGCCTGACCCACTGCTCTCCACCTGGACCTGTTCCCCAGTTCACCTGACCTGCTTGTAGCCCCACGCGCATCTGATGCTGTGGCTGCTCCCGTGGTTCCCATGGCTGAAGAGTTCAGCTCCTTCCATGGCTTTCCACCAACTCTTTAAAAATCCAACCAAAACAGCATTACTTCAGCAGCCCCAACCCCAAGCCTGCTCTAAACAACAATAAGGGCTCCCTGCCTCTCCTCACCATCCTGCTGTGGAGTGAGCATCTAGTACAGCAGTAGAGTACTTAACTTAGCGTGTGCAAGGCCCTAACACTGAAAAACCCATCCCCTTGCTATCAAAGGCCCCTCCCTTGTAGTATTCCCATCTCATGTCCATGTTGATTTGTTGTTGTTGTTTTTCCTACACACTTCCCCCCCCCCCGTAAACCTCTGATGAAGAAGGAATCAAATGAGCAGATACACATGAACATATATGTCCAGACTTAAAGCCAGCCTCTCTGGTGTGTAAAATTGCTGAAGGCACAAAGAAGCTGTGTGAGATGTTTTGGGGTTTTTGTCTGAGTGGTAAGGAGATGGAGAACTCTAAACTCCGTGCTTGGTTCTGAAACTCGGATTCCTTTGAGTCTGTCTAGCAGAAGTCCTGGCAGTTTGAGTGAAGTTGGTGGCTAAATTAATCCCCTCATTTTCCTCCAGTTTACAGCTCTGAATCCAGCTGACGCCAGAGACTGGGTGGATCAAATAAGTTTCTTGTTAAAAGGTAAGAGCCATCATTTCAAATGTATTTGCTATGTGAGTGCATTTGCAGTTAAAGTTATATTTTAGAAGTTTAATCTAAAGGTTTCCGCATGTGTTTTCTCCTGACCCACTATTCTCCCCTACCCCATATTGCCTTATTTAATCCTATTTATTTATTTAGCTCTGATTGATAACAACAAATAGCATCATATAGGAATGAGAAGGCGTGGCAATCATCCACCTGGAGATCACCTCTGATGTCATAGCTTACCCACTGACACCATGTAGACAAAATCTATAATACTAATCATCGTTTGGAAAAGATTCTAAAAGCCAGCTTAGCTCAAGTCACTGTCCCCCAACCCTTTCTATTCTGGAAGGGTAATTCATAATGGCCGTCATCTTGTTGAGATCCAAAACCTTCCTCTTCCTCCTCCTCCTCCTCTTTTTATTTTTGCTTTGGTTTTTGTTTAGAAGTAGAATTCTAGACTCATCTTGGTGGCCATCAGGGATGCTGGACATTAAAAATAAATTGTTATTTCCCAAGCCACAACAAAATATTCCTTGCCTTGGGATGGCAAGTCCTGCTTGACGAGATTAAATGGCTATTCTTAGAGTACCCTCTACCGGCCAGCCTGCAGGCGTGGTGCAGCAGCCACAATGGCCCAGGAAGCCTTGCCTGGGAGTGGCCTAGCAAGTGGATTTGGCCTAAGAGGCCCCTCATAGACCACCCTAGCAAGACCCGGCCTCAGCAGAACATAAGAACACCAACTTTGAGCATGGCCCACGACACAGAGAGGAGCACATCCACCTAAAATCACCAAGCTTTCTCATCACGGTTTATTATTCTGCCATAAGATTTTATTGTGGATAAAAAGAAGGAAGCACCAGAGCCTTAATTACAAGAATTGCCTCTTTTGCTCACTTATACCTCTGCTATTACAAAAACAAACTACGGCGTGCACCGACAGCATCTCGTATAATAGACTGGAACTAGGCAAACATGAGCATTGATGGGGAGGCTACAGGGCACACTCTCATCTAGGTGCCTAGGATTTATGCGTGTAATATACCCCTAAGTGTGTAAACCTCCATAAAACTCAAAGCAGCTTTATTGAGCTGTACCCTGTGGTACTTTCAGGATCTCACATTGAAGAAATTATTCATTCCATTTTATTTTAAAACAAACAAAATAATAACATATGGTTGAAGCCGCAAATGTGCCTTTGATCCTTTCCTCATAGGAAGTCGCCAGAATTCAGATGAAATGTGTTGGGAAATCTTTATTAAAAGCCTAATCAAGCCAAACAGTTTTATTGTGTTTTGAAATGAACTGTTCAAGTCTCTCCACCCTTCCCTTCCCCAGAGTACACTCAGTGTGCTCACCCGGTCCTGCAGAGGCCCCTTGGTGGGGGTTTCCAGGAGCACCCTGAAGGCAGAGAATGCGCCTCCCACCCCCCTCACCACCACCACCAGAATTGAACCCAATCTTGCTCCCTGCCCCTGTGCTCACCAGCGCCATAACGGCTGAACATCCTGTACTCAGTGACCCCCTTGAAGGTCAGCCAGGCCATAAAAGGATGTGGCGACTGCGCTGTTTAGCCATTCCATTTGGTCGCATGATGGTTGTGTTTTCCCATGTCCCCATTTCTTTTCTTCTGCTACTTTCCCCCATTTTTCTTCCCTCTCCCCAAACAAATTTGTCTGAATTCTACGATGAGACCATGGGGAGATGAGCTTCTGAGCCCTTAGATGCCACCGTAGGTGCCTTGGCTCTGCTACCTAAGAGAACTCCGGGCCATCACTCACCCCTCCGGTTTTCTGCTTGGTGAACAGAGCATAGCACACCGGCAGTGCCTCATCGGCCTGTTTTCTTTCCATCACCTTGTGTTTTCATTCACACACCCATACTTTTCAGGGCTGCTTCATTCTGACCAAGTGTTATTGCCAGAGAGGATTTATGTGGGCGGTTTAAACCTGACCAGCGCCGGGCTGGCCTTTTCTGTAGATCCTGCCACCGAGGCCTGCGTCAGAAGGAACAGCACTTAACCGAGTGTCTCATTTTCTTCTGACGTGTTTTGTTCTCATCCCTCCTCCTCCTTCACCCACCTTCTTTCCCAGCCGAATTCTTTTTTTTCCCTATCTTTGCTCATTCTTATCTTTGCCCTGGCAGATCTGAGCTCCTCAACCATCCCCTATGAAGAGGAAGAGGAAGAGGAGAAAGAAGAGGAAGAAATGTACGACGACATTGACGGTTTTGACTCCGTCAAGTCTGGTTCCCAGTGCAGAGCCGTGACCTTGCCTGAGCCCACAGAGGAAGAAGAGGACATTTATGAAGTCCTGCCAGGTGAAATACTTCATCTTCTAATTACCCTCCTCCCCTACTTTCAAAAAGTCTTGACCTGGTGGAAGGATGAAACAGTCCCCCAAAAGAATCCAGAGATCTAAACTTCATTCTCTGAAGGGGACAGTGTGGGAAGTTCATGACTCCCAGTACAGTGGCTGTGCCTTGCTCTGGGAGCAAGATGAGGTCCACCAAGGTGTCTTTCGTCTGTGCTGCATGAAGTCATTAGTTCCTGTGCCACTGAGATTAAAGGCCAGAGAACACTCCCTCTGGTTTTCATTGGTTTACCGTGAATTTGGGGGTGAGTTCTCATAACTCTCTAGTTCTCGCTTATTTTCTGTAGAGTCACGAGAATGACACAAAAAGATGTCTCAGGGGTATGGAGGCCTTCAGAAGTCTGAATTATACCAATGCCAACAGACCATTTTAGTGATGCAGGAAAACTCTGACAGAACACAACTCATTACTGTCCAAAATCAAATTATCCTCTGAGAGTAAACCCCCCTGCTTCCCCTCCGGCCCGCTGCCGCTGCAGGTCAACCCGGTGGAGCCCTCTCCTTCAGAAAGCAAGCTCACTAGCATCTCAGAAAACACACAGTCATCATGCCTCCCAGAGCCACTTCTGGTGGGGACCCAGCAGCTGGTAAACAGTGCAGAGCACAGTGGGGGTCAGACTGGAAAACCCAAGCCTGAGCCTTTTAATTGTGAGGTATTTAGACAATGGGAAAGCAGAATCTTCAAGTCCATTCAGAAAGCGCTCCTATGGAAATTTGCCAGGAGTTTAGTGCTCTGCTAAGAAATTCAAATTAAGCCAAAATTTATAGCAATTTAAACCTGCATCCCAGATGAACCTGGGAACTAAGGTGAATCTAACACTCAGGCCCCTGAAGACAGGGCCCTGTTGCTAAAAGCATCATCAGTAAATAATTACATTTCAAGGCTCCCTCAGAAGAGGGTCCAACCCTCTTAAGTAGGCGTTCCCTATCTGTCTCTTGCCTGAAAGAGAAACCACGTCATTGCGCCGCCCCCACCCCCCAGTCAAAGATGCAAGGCTGTGTCCATACAACCCCACCAAGGAGAGTCCATCCCTTCCCCTCGTTCCTCCAGCCTCTGCCAGTCTCTGCTTCCCCAGCCTTTTTTGTTGTGTTTTATTATGCAAATGATATCTTGGTTGAGGTCGAGCCATTTCTTGTGTCTGAAGTTAAAAAAAAAAAAATGATAATTCCCTCAGCAAGTCATCGTCGTTAATGAAGTTTTACAAAAACAGATACAACCAAAGGAAAATAAAATTTCACAGGTGATAAATTTTTCCAATTTCCCTGGCAGAATTCGATAGGATTGTTAAATTAAGAGTGAAGGTGTCTGTTAGAAAGCAACGAGCAGTGATGGGTAATTTTATAGAGTGGAAAATTGAATCAAATTGCTACATTAAAACACAGCTCCTCTGAGAATCTTGCCTCTCACAGCCTGTGCGGTTGCAACAGCAGGGTGCAGAGACGGATCTAATTCACCGCGCTCCCGGAAAGGAGATGTACTCCCCAACTTGGCCAGAAACTTCCCAGTGAGCTTACAGGCAGCTCACTGCTGCCTAGGTTCTGGGAAAGATCCAGGCGAGGCTCCGCCTCAGGTCCCAACTGTGGGAGAGTGCTGGGGAACATTGCCCTGAACCACTCTGCCTTCTGGGGTGCAAAGGAGGTGTGTGGTGCTCAGAGAAGCCAGGGAGGAGGAAGCCGAAGCTCAGGGATGGAATGCAAAGGGAAGGGGCCTCAGAAAACAGGATGGGCTTGAGGCCATCCCCTTATTCTGGGTCAGGGACGAGGAATGTTCCACTGGCTTCTCAGTGGTACAAGTTTACCCTTCCTCCTAAACTCCTATCCTCTGCTGAGGTGTGGGGAACACCTCCAAACCTCCAAACATTCCACCACTTATATAAGCAATGGACCCAAGGGCCTGAACAGCCACTAACCCTGTGCCCACAGCTGTCTGCAGAAAGTGAGGGAGCCGCACTCTAGAAAAGCCAGGATCTCCTGCTGCAGGTTAGAGAGACAACAGCTACCTTGCCTGTGCTTCCAATAAACAAAAGCCACTATCCACCTCAGTCCTTACAGACAGCATGGGATAGGGGTGGGGGTATACAGGCATTTAATTATCATGTGACTATTCCAGCCACTTGTCTCCATCACCCAAGCGTTCTAGCACTCCACTATTGTTGCTTCTGAAATTGCTGTTCCAGTTTTGCATATGTCACACCACAGCCTCTAAAGAGACTGAGACGGACCGTGAGGGGCCTAGCATCATCCCCCCATCCCACCCCCAGCCCACTCCCCTTCATGCCAACCACCACCTACTGAAGAACAGCAGGTGGGGGACAGCTAGAAGCAACAGGCACAAAGCTGGCTGTAAGTCAGAGTGGATCTGCACTGGCGGCACCTGCTAGCTGGGAGACCTTGAGCAAGCTCCTTGCCTTCTCTGTCCATTGTAAAAAACGGGGAAAGCAATGCAGCATCCTAGAGGGATTTGTGGTGGGGGGTGGAGCCTGAAAAGAATGTGTGCACTTAGCACAGAGGACTGGCATCCAGCAAGCACTCCACAAATGATGGCAGGATTAACCTGGTGGTCTTTTATAGGAAGTATTACGTCCTCAAAAAGTTAGGGGACGGACAGGTCCCGCCCTCATCAGCCAGACCCAAATGCACAGTCCAGTCAGGCATTTGCAGCTATGTGTATGAGGCATATGTGAATCTGAAAGTCCTGAACAGATGGAATGTGGAGAGCACCTTCTGCTCAGGCCCTTTGTTTTTTTTCCTACCAAGAGGCCAGGTGCTGGGTGGAGGGGCAACCAGGCAGCACTGGATTGTGCTAGCCCTGCAAACCACATCCGGAGTCAAATGGCTCCGATCGCTAGCTAGCGTTTCTTTCATTGTAGCAGGTGAACACACTTTGTGAAGGATTTTTAGTGTCCGCAGGTCTGCTGACCCTGTTCTTTGGGGAGGGCCCTATGCAGGTGCTCACTGTGTCTATGAGGAAAGGCATATAAGTGAGGCTTCCCTTCCCAGGTGTAATTTAAATGGGCTTCTGAAAGAGTGAAAAGAATATACACCATATACCAAGTCAATAAAAAAAGTTTTTTCCTAACCAAAATAATGTCTGGGTCATCAAATTAAATGCACAACATCACATTAATCATGAGATAATTAGCATTTGCTACATGGCTAGCACTCTTGTCCCCAGGAGAGAAGATCAAAGCACTCAAGGTTTTCAGCCAGACCACAAAAAAAAAAAATGTTAGTCCTGGAAAATATGGTTTCAACGTTGGTATCCACTGGGATTTCCGAACATCCCTGTTGAGCATATGGGAGCCCTTGAGTTTTAAGATTTCATTTGTAGTAGATTGAACTGCAGAGAATGACCAAGAAATACGAAAGCCAGATGTTAAAATAGGAGGCTTTGGAGCTGGAGAGATGGCTCAGTGGTTAAGAGCACCTGCTGCTCTTCCAGAGGACCTGGGTTCAGTTCCCAACATCCACATTGGACAGCTCACAACTCCAGCTCCAGAGGATTTGATGCCCTCTTCTGGCCTCCATAGGAACCTGCATATGCTTGATAGACACACATGCTTGCACACACTAGTAAATAAGTACTAAACTAAATCTTTTAAAAACAAAAAAAAAACAAAAAAACAGGTTTTCCTAAATCTTTTCACATCTTCCTTGAAGTTACTCTGCAGACCAGCACAGGCCCAGATCTACAATTCAAGATTCCATATGAGGACATCTTTTATCAGGTCCTGCATTGTCTGGGGTCTCAAGGCTAGAAGCCAGTAAGGCATCTGAGACCTAGGAGAGCTGTAACTGGGGCCTTGTAGTAGCTATAATAGCAGCAGGATCCAGCTGTGTTCTCTAGAGATTCCAAAAAAAACAAACAGAAAGAGATGAAGAGGCCTTTCTGGAAATGTCTGTGCACATTCTGAAGCTACCCACACTGCCCCAGAGGGTTGTTATAGACCCAGAAACCAGATTGCTTTATAATAAAGCATATAACTAGGGTTTTTTTAATTAGAGTCAAATGGAAACAGCATTCTGTGGGATTATCTTTCCCCCTGTATAAGTTGTCCGGGTGCACAGGAAAAGGGAACTGTGACAGAAATCTAAAGAAAGAAAAATACAAAACAAACCCAGGCCCAAAAGATAAAATGTATGAAGAAGAATCAGTGCCATCCCCAGCCTCTTGGCCTCTTGTCTTCCTCATCCCTGCTCGCTCTGTCTGTCTGTCTGTCTATCTATCTATCTAACTATCTATTTATCTAACTATCTATCTACACTCTAAGCATCAGCCATGGGGTGCTGCTGGGCCAGCACCAGCTGGAACCATGCTGCCCCCCTGATCTCTGCTCAGATGAGTCCTCAGATGTGACATCCTCTCAGACTCCACTGAAATTAAGCTCTGTCTCTGATCATTCGTGTTCTTCTCCCCAGTTAGTAAGTACTCAGTTATTATTTGTAGAACTCAACCCTATGTGTTCCAAGCGTTGCTGTTGGCACAAATCAAGTTTACTGTCTTATACATCAGCCATACCATGGAGATAGGATAGATGAGAGGTAACTGTTGAGATTCTCCACTACACAGCAGAGAATAAGTGTGTTCTTAGCCCCTTGCTCATACTGTTGTCTAGAGGGCTGTGAGAGCAGGCAGGGGTCTATAGCTCCGGGCATGCCAGAGAGCGGTTTCTTTCTGTTTTTCTGGCTGCTCCCTTTGCACATCAAGCCCTCCCTGCCTTTCTCTTGCAGCTGTCGCCACAGCACCTTGACATCTGGCTGCACATTAATACATTTGGCATTTTTTTTTAAAGCTGTTGTCACTTTTTGTTTGGGGGAAATTGCTTTTCCCTCTTTTTGATGTGATCACACCCGCCCCCGTAGTTCTTTCTGGTATCAGGTTAGTCAGTGTCAGGGGTGGGAGCCAGAGCCACACTTCAGGAAGGCGTCAGGTGTTGGAGCAGCTAGCACCTCTCTGTCCCTCCTAGGTGGATTCAGTGTCCTGTTCCTCTCAGCCTCTCATTAGTGTCCCTGACACTGTGCCAAGAATGTTGATTGAAATCGACTCTCCGGATACTGATGCTCATTTGTGATGCCCCATGGTTCCCTCACATGTTCACACAGTTAACAGAATCTTCTTCAACTGTTTTCCCAATTGAGATGAGATATTTGGGGATCAAGTAGAGCATTTAATGTAATAAGTGGGCAGTAATCTTCAGAGGTTAATTTGTTTAAAGCCTGTGTAAGATTGGGGTCCCATATGCCCTGTTAGGAGCAAGGACCATTATAATCTATTACTGTTTAAAGTTGAGCTAGCACATAAATTTTAATTCTCTCTTAAATGAAGATGTATTTCCATAGATGTAATGCTAAAATGCCTAATAATATTCTTATAAAGAAGTCCAATGAGCTCTTTAACCTAAAATATATAAATATATTTTTCAAAATGGTCTTTTAAAATGAAAATCTCAGGCCAACGAGATGCCTCAGTAGGTAAAGAGGCCTCTCACCAAACCATATGACCCACATGGTGGGAGAAGAGAAGTAACTCTCTCAAGTGATCCTGTGACTTCCACACATACACCCTGATGCATGTGAGCATGTGTGTGTACACACACTCACACACACAAAAAAAATAACAAATAATAATAAAGCCCCCCTTGCACAGAGTAGCAAAAATAAGGAATTTAACTCTCTAACCCACCCCTCTTTTTAAGCAAAAAGCCTTTTTTAGAAATCCCAGTTACATTATCATTGCCTTGACTTTGGACCTGGAGAGATACCAGTTTGGTTTCACAGAAGGGTCTGAGATTGATTGTGTCAAACCCTCCGAAGCTAAGAAGGTACCGGGAGCTGTGCTCACCATAGCCAACTGTAGAAGGGGCTTCCTCCACTGTGTGACGGGACCCCATCCTTAGACCTCCAGAGACTCCTGGGACCCAGCCCCAGGCCCCAGGTCACGAGGCTTCCTAACTGGAGGCCACTTTCCACCACCAGGGAACAAGGCAGAGAGAAGAGAAGAGGGACCTGAGCTTCCCGTTCACATCCATCACCATGGGGCCTGGCAACAGCAGCAAATAATACACATGCCTAATGGCCAGCATTTTTCTTCCTTTCTAGGTGACTCCAAAGGTGCAGTGGAAATCATTGACTCTGTTCTGGGATCTGGGAAGTGAACGAAACACGCTTCCATTTTTCCTTTTTTTTTTTTTTTTTTGTATCATGACTAGATTAAGTGCTATTGCCTGAAAGGATAAAGGAATCAAGTTTTAGTTTTTCATTTTTATCATTGCAAATACATTTACATTCTCCTTTTTTACAAATGCAAAGAGCAGGCAGGCCACTTTCAATAATTTATTTTAAAATCAATGCTAATGAGGTTATGTCTCGTCAGTGGCCGAGTTTTACAATAAAGTCTGATTTATTTAGAAAAGATCTTTGGTGTAGCTTCCCATCTAATGGCGGTGGGAAGGAGGTGGAGTAGCAGGCACGGTGACCCTCCAACTTCGGATCCAATTTGTAATTCACAGCGGAGATCTGACCCAATTTACATTGATTAGAATTGGGAGGCAGAGACAGCTGTGCACGCACGGGCAGCATCGGTAGGATAAACGCTCTCTGCAAAAGTGCTTAAGCACAGCACATTATTGGGCCTTGTGATTGAGTTGTTTGATACCAGGAAAAGAGCTGCATGCTGTCCAAATTATTGGGCATCTCTACAAGGAGGACGCACCGACGCACCCTCTAATATTGTCGGTCCTGTAAAATTGGCCCCACAGCAAAAAGGAAAACCATCCTAGCAGAAGAAGGGAGGAAGGGGGCAGTAGTGAGGAGTCTGGGGGGAAGAATGATGTTTAGTCTGATTTGTTTCTATGTGCCCTGTTTCCTACGTTTGACTTCATTCCTTCCTTACCTTACATCTTTGTACCTTGAGGCGGGGTTGGGAAGCCCTACAGATGGAAGGGGGAATTCCCCGCTGCCAGACCTTAGTAGTAAGAATCCTTCAAAGGGCTGGGGAGATGGCTCAACAGTTAAGAGCACTGGTTGCTTTTCCAGAGGACCAGGGTTCGATTCCCAGAACCCGTATGGCAGCTCACAAAAACCTGTAACTCCAGTCCTAGGGGATCCAACATTCTCTTCCACGGGCACCAGACACATGTGTGGTATACCTACATACATACTGGTGAAATATTCATATGCATAAAATAATAAAATATTTTTTAGAAAATATTCCTTCAAAGTGCTCCTTTTCCACAGGATGTAAGGCAAGTGCATGTGCACATGTGTGTATGTGTGTCTGTCTGACTGTGTGCTGTGTAAGAGAAAAGGAGAAGAAGGGATAGTGAGAGAAAATAATAGTGAGCCTATTTCTGCCACATGTACATGTATATATACATTATAACTCTATATTATAAAATAGGATTACTAAATGTTAGTCTAACACACATACTGTCTTAATAAAGGCCCAGTTCCTATTACATCAAGTAGTATGAAGCTTAAGATGAAACAGGTTAATGAGGGTAAGAAACTTGGGCCAATCACATTGTGACTTTGGCCATATAAACACTTGACTGGAGTTAGACACTAACATTGACTTAGAACCCATTGTGAATCCACAGCAATTAATTAAAAGACCATTCCATCTGCCCTCAGGAGCCTATACTCTAATGAACAAGGCAGGCTAAATAAAACAGTAAAAAGATAACTACAGGCCTCAAGTACTAGGAACATAAAACTATGTACATGACCAGCCTCCGATACAGCTGAACAAAAATGGATATGTTAAGGACTAATTAATCACAGAAGGTTTAAAACTCACTCCCAATGTCCCCGCCCCCCTCTCTCTCTCTCTCTCTCTCTTCCTTCCCTCTCTCTCTCAAACCCTAACTCTGGAGTGACTAAAGCCAAAGAAGATGGCTGCATGCAGATAATAGATACAAGCAAGAATTCCACCAAGAAAGAAGAAATGGGGGTTGAGGGAAAGAGTTGGGTCTAATGATAAGCCCCTTGGTGATTCAATGGGTTGGAAGCTCCATCAAGGCGGGAACTTTGGCATGCCTGTCTGTCGTGTGTCCCCTGTACCTAGAGCAGCCTCTAGTGTGTAGTGTGTACTTCAGAATGTTTGGAAATGGATAATAAATAGAAAGAGAAGGAGAAGATGGCCGATCTAAAGGTGAGAGATGATTGAGGAGGGCAAAGAAGAAGAAAACTTGTTAATGAAAGTTCCTTTAAGGGAGAGAGTTCCCTAACTAAGCATGATAACACATGCCTGTAATTCCAGCTCTTGAGAGGCTAAGGTAAGGGAGATCATGAGTTCAAAGTCACCCTGGCCTCCATAGCAAGACTCTGCTTTGAAACACAAGACAGGGGAGGAGGTCAGTGAGCTCAGAGAAAGGTGACCCCCTCCAAAAAAAGAGCGTGAAG
This sequence comes from Peromyscus nudipes, assembly GCA_902168325.1. NCBI lineage: Eukaryota > Metazoa > Chordata > Mammalia > Rodentia > Cricetidae > Peromyscus > Peromyscus nudipes. The sequence continues at coordinate 21,697 of CABHPH010146355.1, forward strand.
ACCGAACCCCATCCCCCACTGATGGCTAACGCTGATCCTTTGTCCCCTCAGATGAAGACCTTGATTTAGAAGAGGATGCACGCGGCACTCATCGACGGCGAGGTACAAGACACGATCACACAACACAGGGTGGGACAACGGGGCTTCCGGCTGGAGAAAGCACTGCCATTACTGGACTCTCTAATGAATAGAGTCCTGGTACACGACCCCAAAAGCCCAAAATAGAGTGGCTGGATAGAGAAGTGCCTTAACTTGAAAAGCAGACACCCAATCACTTTAATCGATGTCCTAGCGCAGCCAAGATTTGTCTTCAGAAGGTGGGAAGCCAAACCAGATATTTATTTTTTCCTATCAGTATTTCTTAAATCAGTGCAGGGAAAATAGAATTGCCTCATCTCTAAGAGATCAGAGGATGGAGAATGGAAAGAATGGAAATGTCTCCTCCCTGAGAGGCTCGGAGATTGCGAGTTCAGAGGGGAATGGAAATGTGTCAGATCTGAAAAGTGAAGCTGGGGTGAAGCATAGAACGACTGGGGGGTGCTGACTTCGCATGGGCTGGTTTGATGCCAGGCACATTCGGAAATGAATATGTAGCAGGTTTGTTGAATACAAAATTACATCTGATTCATCCCAGACTGTTAGCCGTGCTTCAGGCTGTTAGCGAGCCCATCCCTCCTAAGGTCAGATGGGGGGGGGTCTCCTGAAGTGGACCAAGGACTTACTCCATTATCAGTGAGGGAGTGCCCCACGTTGTTTGGGCCACCTCAAGGACATTCATTCTATCAGCAGAGCCAGACTCAGGTCTGATTTGGATACAAGCAGATCCTCCCCAGCCCCCAGGATCTATGGAAATGTTAAGCTCGGGAGTTCTTTCTCCAATTCCCTCCCGGCTCTCTCTTGGTTTCTCTGGCCCTTTTCTCATTCTTCTCTCTTACCTCTCCTCCTTTCCTTTTGCCTCTTCTTCTCATTCATAGTCATTTAGCAAAGTATCTTTTCCCCTTTCAATCTTTGTGGCAAATGAATGTGTGTGTGTGTGTATGTGTGTGTGTGTGAAGGTCAGAGGAAAACCTCCAGTGTCAATCTTGGGCCTGACCTTCCCCTTGGTTTGACACAGGCAGGATCTTCTTGCTGTTTTATCACTCCACTGGTCGCCTGGCCTGCTGGCCCAGGACCTGCTCCCCAGGATTCTTTAGTCTCTTGTCCCCCATCTTGCCGTGAAGGCACTGGGATTACAGATATGTGGAACCTTGCCTGGCTTTTGGATGGACTCTGGTGATTAAAACCTGCGTCTTCCTGCTTGCTGGACACGCGCTTTTCCCCACTGAGCCATCTTCCCCACCCCTGCAGGCTCGGCGGTGACTCTCAAAGGTTTAGTGAAGGACTCAGGTTTGCAAAGATTCAGCTTCTCTCAGGGAAGAGGGAAGACGGTCCATGGCATCAGAGGTCGTGCTACGGAAGCAGAAGGGAAAGTATGCGGGGTGCGGAAGCTTCAAAGATGCTAGGGGGCTTCAAGCACATGGAATTAAGTCCTCTGAGACCTGATCTCTGAAGTTTTGTTGTGATCCTTAGCCCTTAACAGCTGAGCCATCTCTCCAGCCCTGAAACCTAATTTCTATCATTTTCTACTTGCTATACATAATTCCAACAGAAAATCTGTTCTGACCAAGCATGTCCCAATTAAGGCATTTCTCAACCAACTTCCATCACCAGCATAGGAAGATACATCCTACGTGGATGCCTTGGGTGAACAGCTGGAAGCTTCTTATGGCCAACATTGTATCAAACTCCAGTCAGGAAGTGTCAGTCTCCCTGCAAAGTCTCGCATTCCCCTGCCAGAATCCTCCCTCCTCTCATTTTCTCCTTTTGAGTGGCTTGTGCTCTCTCTCTCCCTCCCTCTCTCTGTCTCTCTCCCTCCCTCTCTCTGTCTCTGTCTCTCTCTGTTTCTATCTGGGAAGTGAGAGGAGATTTATTTTTTTACCTATCCCAACAGGTATAATTCAAGTAGGAATTTTTTTTTAAAGAAATCTTTGGTTCCCCATACTTTCTGCCTCACAAATAGGTGTCATTAACATAAGGCTAGCTCTAAATATGTTTCTGCAGCTTGGACTTCCCACCAGTTATAATGATTGGTGACTTGGCGATTAAAAAACACAGGAGGACTTTTCGCTCTCTCTGCAGAAGCTGAGGCAGGGATTTTTATTATTTGTGTTTACTTATTTATTTATTGAATTTATATGGTGCCTTTTCTCCAAAGAAGCTGTAAGAACTGCAACACATTCATAACGTGCCAATGTCGTCTCTTAGTTCTATAACAACGAAATACAGAGATCTGGGGGAAGGGCCGACAGCCCCAGTGAAGGCTGGGACAGAGGAGATTCCTCGGAAGGTCATAGATCAGCTTTGTATGTTTGCTTCTTTTAGTTTTTCCCAGGTGTCTGGGAGGGAAAGGCTTTAAGCAAACCAGCCTGTCCCGCTGCCCTTCCCCCTAAGGTGCTGTGGCATCTGGCATCTGAGCACTTCTGACTCTACCCCACAGACCCTGTCTCTTGGTGCTCTGCTCTCTCCTCTGACAGACCTGCTAACATTTTTAAAGCCCAACTCCAGATCTTATCCGAAGAGGGAGGGAGGAACAGAATTCAGTTTATCCTTATTGAGCGTTAATGACCCTGTAAGATGCAATTTCTTTTATTTTATTCTGTTACCTAGAAAATCTATCACAGCCTTGTAGTATTGATTGCTCAATCTATAAAGAGCTCACTTTACAGCATGACTGTTAGTAACAGGGTTACTTTAATGAGTGTCTTCAACACCTCAGATTTTCTCTAAATTCCAGCCTAGCACTCCCATAGCAGACCTAACACTAAAAGTTTTTAGTGATGTGATCATATTTTCCTGCCTTGCTGTGAGAAGGTAACTTCTGGGTAGCCCAAAGCAAGACTCACTCTGGGCTGTTTGTATAAAATTTACCTTTGCTTTGGATGTACATACCGTGGAGACACAAGTCACCCTTAGATACATCAAATCCTTGCCCAAAGAAGACCTTGGAATGGGCTCTCCTCTCTCTGTCTCTCTGTCTCTCTCTCTCTGTCTGTCTCCTTATCTCTCTCCCTGTCTCTTCTGTTTCTGTCTCTCTGTGTGTATGTCTCTCCCTCTCTAACTCTCTCTCTCTCTCTCTCAACAATTGTGGGCAAACCAGGCGTGGTCTTAATAAGCATCCAGTCATCTCAGAAGAGCAGAAAAGTGATTATTCATGAGCTTTCCATCCTGAAGCCCCTCTGAAGGCCCACGGTGGTGCCTGCAGACACCAAAGAAAAGAGAGGATACACAGTCTCCTGCAGCTCTTGCCCTCTGGTTTTCCAAGACCAAGAGTGAGCTGAGCATCACCCAGCTAAAAATTTTGACCCAATAAAAGGAACAGATGAGGTGAGATCAGGACCTTTGATTATTCCCCATACATAAATCACACTTGCAAAATTAAGGAGCATGGTAATTTCATTATTCAAAATGAAATGGGCTTGAACCATAAGCAAATGCTATTGAAAATGGGGGGGGGCACTCTCCCTGCCCCGGTGCCACAGTGAGTGCACCTGATGAATTTTTTCATACTTCTGAAATCGTTAATAAAGCAGCAGTGGGTGTCTGCTTTGAATGGACTAAAGATGGCAGCCCTTCCTGGCTTGGCTTAGACCGCAGCATTTCAAGACACTGTTTACAGAGTTTTGGTCCAACTCTCACTGGGCCCTACTCTGCTAGGTTTGTTTGCAAGCTTTTGTCTCTGGTGTTCCTAATTTAAACAGCTGTGCCCACTGCCAGGCCTCATTGACACCCTACATTCATTGAGGAAATGTAAACAACGCACTGCCGCCTTTTAGCCTCTTTTCCCCTGGTCTCAGCTTGAACTCTGAAGTCACCCAGTGTCCTCACAGCTAAACTCTGGGAGGACAGTCAGCTTCTGCTGTTCCCGAAGACAAGGAAAGCGAGACAGGTGCCCTGGTCCTTTGCCTAGCTAGGTGCTTCCATTGACCATGTCACCAGGAGCACCAGCCCGGACTCCATCAGAGGAGAAATGCCTGTCGCCGGTCACAAAGAACCTGACGTGGGGTGACAAATAACTTGTGATGACCACCTGGAAAAAAGGAAAACAATTCTATGTCAGCTCTTTGTGATACTCTGTTCACTTGAAGCTTAGCCTCCCCTACACAGGATTAGAAAGAACAAGACACTCCCTGCCACCCCCCCCACCCCCCATTTTCTCTAGAAAAACTCCTCCTCAGCGCTGTTAGCAATTTAAATGCAGTGATCATAGCCATTAGCTTCCCTATCATTGTAATTGTTGTTAATTGTTATAACTGTTTTAGTTATTAGTGTTACCATTACTGCTCTAGGTCCTCTGTCTGTTTTATGCTGAATATATTAGCGCTTTTGCGTTTGAATTACCAGGCTTTATTTAGTGCCGAGTTACAGTTTTTTGGTTTTTTTTTTTTTTTTTTTTTTTTTT
>CABHPH010146355.1:26294-54479 GCA_902168325.1 Peromyscus nudipes
TTTATGCTGAATATCTTTTTTTTGTTTCATTTTCACGGTTTTTTTTTGTGTCGTGCTAATTTTTTTTTTTTTTTTTTTTTTTTTTTTTTTTTTTTTGGAGAGACATTGAGAAATGCTGGCATTAAGCTTTATTCTTTTGTTTTTCATTCCAAATGGACAGACTGGAAAAAAAAATAATTAGATGGAATAATGTTCTCAAAATGAGAATGGGGATGTTTTGAATTAATTAACTGGTCAGAAGACTGCACCGTTTCTGACTTAGGCTGTTGTTGCCAGTGTGGTGGAAACCCAACTGGGCCAAAAGCCAGCCCAGACAGGCAAGTCTTGCTGTCAGGCTCCTGACTCCTTTCCCTGGCCTAGGAATCCAGTAGCTGCTCCCAGTCTCCTGTGAGGATGAGCAAACTTGGTTCAGGGCAGCGTGAACTGGCCCTGCGGAGCTGCAGACCCTCAGGCCTTTCCCGGGGCCAAGCTTCAGGCATGAAGTCTTGCTCAGCCTCACCTCCTCCCAACTTCAAGGTCTTTCTGTGACACTCAGCAGATCAGGTTTTTGTAGACAACTGAAGCTTCAAAGAAGCTGTCCCTGATCCTGAAGACTGCTAAGTTCCCTCTTAGCAGAGCATCCTCAACTTCCTCAGGGTCCTGAATACTGGGATAGGAACTCTGGTTCACAGTGCCTCCCCCCACCCCCACCCCAGAGGGTAGCCTTGGGAGCAGGGACCATGTATGACCAGGGTGGAATTCCCAGTGTCTACTACAGTCCCTGGTATTCAGTTAAGTGCTGTGCAGAGGCCTGATGGATGCCAAGGAATGAATTCATGAAGTTGTCTGTACACAAATCCATAAATATAAATCACACAAGTTAAACAAGGATCTTGCAATATGGGGTCCAACCTTATCCAGCTAAAGAATGACTCCCCCATTGATCTTCTTAATACCAACATACCTCTGTCTAGATAGCAGGTTGAATATGTTCTCCAGTTTTAGCCCTATCATTCTGATTAACTTTTCAGAGCTGTCTGTCATGGTCCTTAATCTCGGGCTAAGGTGTCTCTTGGGTTCCTGAACACCAAAGGACTTTCTGTATTCTTTGTGTCTTAGAAGGCTCTTGTCATTCCCTCTGATTGATTGAATCTGTCTCCCTATCTGTCTCCCTGGTTCTCTGTGCTCCAGCTCCCTGTGTTTTGAGACAAGATCTCTCTCACTATATAGCCCAGGCTAGTCATGAACTCACCTTGTAGCCCAGACTGACCTCAAACTCAAAGCAATCCTCCTGCCTCAACCTTCTGATTTCTGGGATTATAGGTGTGAACCATTGTGCCTTCTTGTTACTGTGCTTTTCGTTTAGGCCATTCCCGGGGCATTCTCTTCCACCATTATCAAGTCTCAGTAGGAATCTCATATATCCCCAAAAGGGACCTTCAGAGTGCACACCCAAGCACACGGTGAGAAGCAGAAACTCCAAGTGACTATGCACTAGGCTAGAGAATGCCAAGATAGCTGTCAGCCTTTCCACCATTCACAAATAGCTAAACTGCGTTTTTTAAACCTGTTTTTAAAAAAGACTATTTTCTCTGCCATCTACAAATCCACAAAAAAATGTTGATGTCAAAATTGACTCCTCATTCCTAGACTTAGTCAAACTCTTGGGGTGATTTATGAACTCCCTTACGACTGAGAATGTGTAACATATCCTCTGGGGACACTGCCATCGCTTTTCAAGGTTGATATTTCTCTATCATTTCATGCACCGATGTCCCCAAAAATATATGCTTTCTCTGTTCAACAGTTAACATTTTTCTCCCGATATATTTTTCTCCCAACATATTCTGAAGTCGGTGGCCGAAGGTTTCCTGCGGTTATTCTGTTTGCTGCCCTCTATTGTCTACTGCAGAGACAAACAAGTCTCCGTGTAAAGAAAACACGCCCCCCACCCCCACCCCCACCCCCCCACCCCACCCCCGTCTCTATGGTTGACATTTTTATTTCTGTTTGCAATCTGCTCTCACCTAAAGGCGTCAGTCTCTCTTCTGCTTTTGTGCACTCTAAGATGCCTAAGAAGAGTCTTTTTCAAAGACATATAGGGATTCGTTCCACTGGGCCTCTGTTATTTGAATTATTCATAAGTTAGGGACAAATTGTGGGGAGGAGCCCGTACAGCAAGGTCCTCTGTGTCCCACTGACCATTTGTCCCCCATCTGTTCCCATCATGAGAGGCCTTAGAACCATCCGTACCCGTGAGAGGGTCCAAACAAATTTAGAGTAGGCGGGAATAGATGAGACAAGAGTTCTCAAAAAATACCACACAATTTTTTTTTCATTTTGCTTTTCAAGACAGAATCTCACAGTGTATGTAACCCAGGCTGGCTTGGAATTCATGAATTAGCCTCCCAAGTGCTGGGATTACGGACATGTACCAGCTAAAAATCACATAGATTTTAACTACCCCACAGGACTCCTGAATCCCGTCAATCAAATTTCACCTTTGGCAGGTGCTAGGCTCACAGCTCTCGTATGAAACAGTCTAAGAAACACGGAGTATCCCTGGTCCAGTGGGCATTAGCTCTCCTGCCATTCAAATCCCCAGATGTTCTCCCACTCTGTACACTAGTGTTTAACCTTTCCGGGTAGAAGAGGATCAATACGAATTCTTCATTGTTAAGAATCGATGGCTGTCCTGTGGCATCATTGCCATCTAGCCTCGCTGAGAAGCCCAGTAAATCTCTCCAGTGCTTTCTAAAGCTTGGTTTGTTGTCTTCAGTGGCTTTCATTTTTAATGCAGATCACTTTGGTTTCTGCTCCCCGGGGGGCTGGCAGATAAATCTTGGCAGACATGTTCAGAGTCTACAAATGAGATGCTGGAGAAGGGCCAGCCCACCCAGAATTTAGTTGTAATGGATGAGACACCCCCATGGCTCCACTTGAAGACTGGGCTATTCGTTTCAGTATTTATTGGTGACTACCTCAGGAAGTACCTGGGTGGGAAGTGCCTGGGATGGGGCTCCCCTGTAACAGAGGAGGAGGCCAAAATGTGAGCCATGATGCAGAAGAACGCTGGCTGACTCAGCCTCTCTCATAGATAGGCAGAAGGATCTGTTCCTTAGATGCATAAAATAAAGAGAGAGAGAGAGAGAGAGAGAGAGAGAGAGAGAGAGAGAGAGAGACATACTCAGATATTTAGATTCCCTGGATCAAGAAAGTCTACTGGGAAACATCTTTGTCCCACTTGTTTGCAAACCAACTGAGAAATCATGTGCCTGATTTTCTTCTATTAATAAATACATCTATTACCATATTGTTGAGTAGAATTTCCTACTAGGGGTGATCTGTAAATATTTTATGGGAGTTAATGATCTCCTCCTCCCACAGTCCTTTGCGTATACTGAGTGTCCTCTGGAGCCCCCTGACTCCTAAGTTTCCTAGGGGCTCTACCCGAACCCTGGTTTCCGTTTGCAGCAGAACTGACTCCTTTTGTCTTTGCTTTTTCTTCTCTTTGATCAGTGGACTACGCCAATTATTACCAAGGCCTGTGGGATTGCCATGGTGACCAGCCAGATGAACTGTCCTTCCAACGAGGTGACCTCATCCGCATTCTGAGCAAGGTAAAAACATGGAACATGGTCCAAAGTCCATGTTTTCACTCCTGTTAGTATCATTACCATAATCAGAATAATGGCATGCTGTAACACCTCTCTCTGTATATTACATGGCTCTTCTTCCACACAGATCAAAAGTCCCTTTAATGTGTAATTCTTAAGAAAAATTTTCAATTAAAAATTCGGGTCCAGGAATCATTTTTTCACATTTAAAAATACAATAAAGCAAATTTAAATATATATATATATTGAAATAGATATAATACTAAAATTATGCCAATCAAAATTTTAATGTTTTCCAAGGGCTTATGATACATAAAGCTTACACTATGTACATAATTTATTACTTTGTAATGCTATTGAAAACATTCTGGCTAGGTAAACTAGCTTCTTACTCATTTATAGATAAATGAGATGATAATATAATTACCTGTGGGAGGTGGAGTCAGAACCAGTTAGCACAATTGGTTTGAGCCAGTGCTGATAAGACCAACCTACTGAATCCAATCCCACACAGCCCAGCTAAGTTTATTCTCTTCCTCAGGCATAAGCTAACCCCTAGACACAGCTAATACACACTATTGTTGGTCGTACAGCAACAGGGCTTTTTTTTTTTAAAGGATGGATTATTGCCTGTCTGTCATAATGAGGAGAATCTTCCAGAGTAGTAGGCTACAGTTTGAGGGAACTGTTCGTTATCACCCTTGTAAAAAGTAAATGAACAGCAAAGACCACACATATCATATAGCCAGACTAAGACACCATGTTCTGTTCCTAAGAGACTTTATCATAAAGGCCTCTCTCTGTGTATCCCATCCATATCTTCAAACACGGTTTTGAAGTAGGCATAATTTGCTCTTTAAATGCTGAGTATGTGGACTTCATGAAGGAAAAGAGAAAACCCACGGTGTTATTAACACCACATTTGCTGTTTCTCTTTATTCTATGACTAGTACTACTTACACCAAGGATCTGTTTGTGCTTGAAATAAGCTCCTTTAGAACAGACCAAGGGGTGGACAAAATGGCTCAGTGGGTAAAGGCACTTGCTGCCAAGGCCAAAGACCTGAGTTCAATCCCAGAGATATGGTGGAAAGAGAGAACTGACTCCCGAAAGTTGTCCTCTGACCTCCACAGGTGCACTGAGGCATACACAATCAATCTATCAATCAATCAATCAATAACAATTAATAAAAAATTACCAGACCAAGTTCTGACTCTAGGTGTCTTCCAGTGATTCCAATGAATCAGGCCCCTTTAAACAAAGAACTAGCCAGGTGGTGGTGGTGCACACCTGTAATCCCAGGACTCAGGAGGCAGAGGCAGGCGGATCTCTGTGAGTTCGAGGCCAATCTGGTCTACAGAGCAAGTTCCAGGACAACCAGAGCTGTTACACTCTGTCTGGTGGGGGAGGGGGGACTAAATTCAGACCTAGCCCTTTGCAGGAAGGTAAGAGCTTTGCAGGCCTTGCTGGGTGAGATCACAATGTTCTCGTGATTTCCCCTGCCGTTCTAACTAAGCACCACCCTACTACAATTTCGGTGCAGCTCCAATACACCAAGAATAAATTGGAAGCAAAGAAGGGAGTGGACATTGGCCTGATTGGTATTTCAAATGCCCGAAAGCAAGGTTTGCTGTGTAATAGAATTTGTGTACATTACCGTGCTGGCATTACGGGGTAATCGAGTTATCCACTCAGGTGTGACCAGGCCTCTGTTTGCCCAGAGCCTGCAGGTGAACAAATTAACTGTTTACATTGTCTGGAGGTGCCTGCAGCAGGAGGGGGGTGCAGAGCCAGGCTGGCGGCTGGCCTTCTCTCTCCGTCATGATTATTTTGTTTGTTTTACATGTCTTTTGCCTTTGTTAATGGCTTCTCACTGGGGGTCCCATTCCTCCAGTTAGATCTAAGGGGCTGTGCAGTGACCTGTCCCGCAATATAGAATGGTGTGCGGTTACCATGGCTGTGGTATTTCTGTGAGATGCCTAAGAACCTTAGACTGGTCTTTTAAAATCAACCTCTGTCCCCCCTCCCCCCATGACTACATGCTAATGCGTGGAGTTTAATTCGGTGAAAATGCCTCGCTGGCTTAATTCTATCAGCTTCTTTCTCCACTGTTCCGGAAGGTTCTAAGTCCATTAGTATTTCTGCCCCCTAAACTGTACCAGGTGCCTCCCTTCCTCATGTTGCTAATCCCTGCAAATCAGAGGAGGAAATGAGAAGGTGGCCGTTCAGGAACGTTCCTTTACGAAGCTGCATTCCGGTTTAACGTCGGCTTGGGGGGCATCTGGGATTGGATTTGCCTTGATTCTATTACCTAACTCAATCAGAGTCCTTGGACAGGAAAGAACCTTAAAAGACCTCCCATCCTATTTGCTTGTCTCTAAAAAGCATAAACAAACCAATTCCTACAGATAGGAGATTCCAATACCATCCAGAAGTTCGGCCAGTCCCTGCTCTCCGGAACTGTCTCTCATATTCATCCCACTTCAGCCCCAGCTGGCCTCCTTTGCTGGAACCAGCCTACCACTCATAGCTGGAGCAAGAGAACAAAATAACCGAAATTAAGTTTAGTCCAAGAAAATGATGTCTGGAGAACTCCATATTCCTTTACTCCAAAGGCCAGCAGCACCTTCGCTGGGCAAGAGAAGCCTCTGTCTAGAAATGGGCAGACGTCTGTTTCCCTGGGAAATGTATGGCACAGCTATACACCTCAGCTCACCTGGACTTGTTCCCTCACCTGTAAAATGAGGGAGTCGTTTCTCCCACCCTAGATATTCCCATTCCAAACACAGTGGGCCTGGTGTTGCAAAGCTGCATAAGAAATCCACACAGAACTCTCTCTTAGCTTTAATTACTTGCTCCATTTAAACAGCAAACATTCCAACTACCAACTGTTTTGTCTTAACCCCCATAGGTGCAACTGGTTTATCCCTCTCTGAGTCAAAGTTATGATGCTAAAGATCAAATCCAGGGCCTTCTGCTTGCTAGGCCCTGGATATTCTACTACCACACTAAATCCCTTTATTAAAGAAATACTGGGCTGAGTGTGATGACATGCTCATATAATCCCAGCACTTGGGAAGCAGAGACAGGCAAATCTCTGTGAGTTTGAGGCCAGCCTGTCTACATTTTGAGTTCCAGCGCAGCCAGGGCTACATAATAAAGAAACCCTGTCTCAGATAGGTGCTTGAGGGGAGAAAAGACTCTGGAAAAAGTATCTGGAGGAAGGAGACGCAGGGCCTGGAAGGGGTATGAGCAGACAGGAGCAGAAAAATATCAGCTTTTAGCTTTGGGCCCCTGCTGCTCCCTGCTGGGTTTGGGGATTTGTTTTTTTATTTACTATGTATTGGTTGGTGTTTTGCCTGTATGTATGTCTGTGTCCTCAGAGACCAGAAGAGGGCTTTGGGTTCTCTGGAACTAGAGTTACAGATGGTTGTGGGTCCTGGGCATTGAACTCGAGTCCTCTGGAACAGTAGCCAGTGTTCTGAACCATTGACCCATCTCTCTGCCCCATAGATAGAGAGAGAGAAGATGAGAGAGAGGGGAGGGAGATAGATAGATATAGATATAGATAGATAGATAGATAGATAGATAGATAGATAGATAGATAGAGAACTGCACTCCATAGTTAACCAAATGCCTATCATCTATCCTGTTCTCAGGCAGGTTATTTATGTGACCTTGGAAAAAGTCACTTAAACTTTAAGACTTTAATGTCCTTACCTGTAAAAAGTAGGATAGTTTCTGTTCATAGGGTTGTGACCAGAGAATGTATGTAAAGAAGTATGTAGCCCTTAATTAACTACAACTTGTATGTTCTTCTCTGCCTTCCGCTAACACTACACTAAAACTACCCTTGGGTGTTGGGTATCTACTATGAGTTCAATGAATTTTTGGTAAGGTAAGAGCAAAATGAGGGCCAGCAATGTGGTTCAGTGTGTAAAGGTGCTTGCCACCAAGCCTCCTACTTGAGTTTCATCCCCGGGACCCACATGGCAGAAAGAAAGAACCAACTCCCAACTCTGAGCTCCACATACACAAACACGAGCTGCGGCATTCACTTGCACACACACATATAAATAAATGTAGCTCCTTTTTTTTTTTTTTTAATGAAAAAAGTGGTTCATATACCAAGCATTCCTCGGAAGCTCCGTCAGTTGAGGCACAAAGTTCTCTCACTTGGGTAAGAACACTACCCAATGAAGAGGCCTACATGGAAATCCACCGTGTCTTCTGTGGTTTAGAAATCTCATCACTGACGCCAGGAAGAGCCTCCCAACTTCTCTTCCAGAAGAGGCCAGAGCCACACACCCCATCTCACAGCAGTAACAAGGACCCAGTCAGCAGAAAGCCCTCCTGCTGACCGTGGCTCAGCACATCCGAACATCCTAGGCCCCATGCAGCTTCATACCCACTTAACTCACTGGCTTCCAATTTGGGTCTTAAAATATATTAGAGGAAGATTTTAATAACGAAGCGGATGTGAACATCCAGCGGATGCTCCCGCACCCCTTTTGGGCCCGGATATTTCTGAACGGCTTTTTTTCTAGTAACTCCCTTCCTCCCCGCCCCCCCCCCCCCCCCCCCCCCACCCACCCACCCAGGAGCCAGGACACAGCTCAAGCCACAGCAGGGTGTTTAACGCTCTTCAGTGGCTCCAGATTGTGGCGCTGGTGCAGGTCTTCTCAGACGTAACGGATCACTCCTGAGAGCCTGCCTCTCGTAAATTACTTCCCACGATGCCAGCGACCACCGCAGAATTCAAGTTTGAATAGAGCAGGGAAAAGGTGTTTGAGAGGCCTGTTCACTCAGCTGCATTTTAATTTCCTTTTCAATCTTGTCCCAATTAATTTCACAGAATTAATCTCACAGAAGCGAACTCGGCAGCACTGAGGCTGTGGTTTTAGTGAGGCGGTCGCTCTGCCTGAACATGAAATAGGAGCTAATATAAAAATCCATCTGCTGTGTTTGAAATACACGCCGGCTGCTGCTCGGTCCTGTCTGACATTCCAAGCATCAACAGCGGGGGAAAGTGATTTGGGGGTTAGTGGCCATCAGTACCTGGCAGGGGTTCAACAACAGGTGTACTCCAAAAATCCATTCTGTCTGAGCAGCAGGCATGACAGGGCAGGTGCCCAATCATCCTCAGTGCGGTGACACCTTGCCCTGGCTTACCTCCTTGTCTCGGAGGACAGCAAGGCCCTTCTGTGGACCAGCACCACTACAGTCACTTATTGCCCGTGGGGAAAAAGGGAAGTAAAATGCCTCGATTTGGCCGGGCAGTGGTGGCGCACACCTTTAATCCCAGCACTCAGGAAGCAGAGGCAGGTGGATCTCTGTGAGTTCAAGGCCAGCTTGGTCTACAAGAGTTCCAGGACAGCCAGGGATACACAGAGAAACCCTGTCTCAAAAACTAATAAATAAATAAAAATAAAGATGCTTCTATCTGGATAAGAGAGGTCACAAGTCCCCTTCAGAGAAGTGACCTGACTTCCAGCCAGCAAGGTCTCTCCCTAGAGAACATTTCCTCTAAATAATATAGGTGTTTCTTTTGCTGCTTGAAATACCACAGAACTGAATGCCCATTGGGAAAATCAGTCTCCCGCTCCAGAAGTGATTTATGACGGAAACACGAGCTGTCCCACAAATTAAAAAGAGAAACTTTGCAGGGTGTAGGGGCCACACACCTTTAATTCCTGCACTCTGAGGCAGAAACAAGCAGACCTCTGTTGAATCTGAAGCAGCCTGGTTCTGGGCCAGCCAGGGACACATATTGAGACTGTCTCAAAAAACACAAAGAGAATCTTAGTTAACTGGGGGGCTGGAGAGATGGCTCAGTGGTTAAGAGCACCGATTGCTCTTCCAGACGACCTGGGTTCAATTCCCAGCACCCACATGGCAGCTCACAAGTGTCTATAACTCCAGTTCCAGGGGATCTGACATCTTCACACAGCATATATACAATCAAAACACCTGTGCACATTAAATAAATAAATAAGTAAATCTTTAAAACAACAAAAAAAAAAACTTAGTTAAAACTGGATAGAAGAACCCACCCCTGACCCTGTGAACTGGTAAACTGAGTCACTTGGCTGCATCTCTGGGGCTCCAGTTGTGTCCATCACCCATGGGTGTTAGAGTCTCTAAGGCCTTGTCCAGGGTCTTATTCAATTGGAAATCAGCATTGGAGTAACAAGTTGGATGTCCCTTAAGGTTGACGCTTACATGATAGGTTAGCCAGGACAGGAAGGGCTTTTCATGGTTCCACCATGCCAGACTTTGGCCTGTCTTCTTGGATGGTGGGAACAGTTTATCATGGGGCACATGATGTGGGTGTCTGGACTTTAGATGAACCAGGATACCGTCATTTTGCCACCTAGGATGGGACGGCTGTCTCCGGCTCCAGCCGTCTGAATGTGGCAGGGCCTGGCCTGGCACATTGGAGCTGTGTTAACAGAGTGCCTGTTGTAATGGGATTTCAAAAAACAAACCAGTTTTCCCCCTTACCTCCTCGAAGGACTACTTAACAATACAGACCGTTCTCCTCTCTTGAGCCCTTCCTTCCTCTCTAGGAGATCTCTATACTGTTGCTGGTTTTTTTTTTTTTAATCAGAATACAATGATACTTCCTCTTTTAGGTGTGTTTAGTTGAATGTGACAGCAACGCTCATAAAAACCAATAAGTTAATCCCCTCAATTGCTTCAAATGAAGGGTTTTATTTATTTATTTATTTATTTTTAATTCCAGGGCTCTGAGGGAAAAGAGGTGTTTGGTGACATCTAGTGTCCATTCAGGACTTCCTCAGGCACCATACCCTTCTGCTGACTGAGTGGGGGATGTGCCGAGGTTATTTGGGAGGTAATTTGGGAGCAGTGAGGGAGGGGAATACAGGCCTGGGGCGCAGACTGCCCAAACAGTGTGATGAAACTGATCAATGCCTGTCAAAGAACTCTTACTCACCTCTGACCTAACCAAAGGGGGAGACAGGGGTACACCACCAGAAAATATCTTTTCGTATTTATAATGGTATGGGAGAAACGCAGAAGGTGTCCCCACCACCCCATTTCATGTTAACAAGCAGGTCAACACCGTGCTGTGATGACGAAGATGATGATGATGATGGTATTTTCTCTCATTAATAACCCCTATGGGAGGCTAGCGTTAGGAGGATGGGAATGGGATTTGGGGTCAGCTGGAAGGCAACGGTCATACACCGGTCAAATTCAGTCGAGGCCATTCCTTTCCCCCAGACAGGAACCAATCGTCTAGAACAAACCCTGGCAGCCTCATTCCTTCCAGGTAATTTTTATAAATGAGGGGATACCCATTCCAAGAGAGGACAAAGGGAGAGGGTGTTTGTGTGTGTGCATATGCATGCACACACGCCCACTAACAAGGGGCCCAACTGCACACCAGCACTATCCCATTGAATCCCAGCTCTTTATTATAAAAACCTTTTTCAAAGAGAGAGAGGGGATTCAACTGCATTTTTCTCTTTAATCTCCTCATTTCTAAACTGTTGTCCTAGTCAGGGCCTTTCACTTTCAAAACACACACACACACACACACACACACACACACACACACACACAGCCAGTCAGGTGGAAAGTCCCACACCAGATGTTTACATAGAACCACCTAAGCCATGGTGGGGTTAGGTTAATCTCAGAATCGCCTGATGCTTTACAAACTCCAGTGTTAAAAAAAAAAAAAAAAAAAATCCAGCCATTTATTTTGTAGTGAATTTATAACAAATGCTGTTAAAGGCTTCGTCTTTTGACAGAGGTAATAATAAATTCACTGTTAAAGACGGTAGTTTAATTCCTTATACCTCCAATACTGCACAGAATAAACCATATTCATCACTGAGTAATTTTTTACCACATAAATCTTTAAAACTAACCGGTGAAGGCTGTTGAGACTGAAATATTGTGAATTTATTAGATATGCCCATGTAGTATTGGATTCCGAGGTTTCCATTGGAATATATTACAGGGAAAATTTGTGTCTTTAACTGTGGCACCCCTCCATTTCCTTCCGTCAGGACTGTAACAAGCAGCTCCTCCATAGTCAGCTGCGTGTCTATTAGACAGAGATTTAGTAAGAAACTCCTTGCTAATCTGCCAGAGAGGCTGGATGACATTTCAGTGCCATGCCCTATTAAAAGGAGTCGCCAAAGCTTTGTTTCTGTGTCATTATGTTCTGAGAAGGAACTCAGCCTGCTTCAACCTCTCCTGCCCGGGTTTCTTGATATCGTATGGATTCAGAGCTCTAACCAAACTCGAAAAATATTGAAGCACATTATAGCCTCATTGCAAACATACAGAGCAGTAATTTCTGTCAAAGTTGTAGGGTTCATTAGAGGAGATTTGAGGCAACTGGTGAGAACACAGGAAGCTAGAAGCTGATGATATCCATAGACGTATGATATTTAACACTAATTAAAAGATCATATTGATTCTCCAAACAGAAATAATAGATGATGTGTTCAGGAAACCTGCTATCTTAAAATTTTTCATATGTCAGGATATATTAAAGACAAATCCTCAGATTTAAACCAAAAAAAAATCCTTTTGCCCAATTATATTAATTTTGAGTAAAGCTCAAATGAGAAAATTTGAGTGAAACTCAATAGATAAATGAGAAAATTTCAAACTTTTCTCCTAATTTACCAATTAAGTGATGTTTAAACTACAACCAATTGGTGATATCAAATTATATCTCCAGTTCATTAAGGAAATGGTAATATAGTTAAATTTTAAAAGATTTTTTTTCTTAAAAGAGATACAACATTTTTTTAAGCACAGAGATACAAGAGTTTCTCCATCCTTCCTAATACCCCATATTTGGGAGGAGTCTCAAATCTAGAAACTTCCACGGAGCGTTTATGAACTTTATGATTCTTTCTCAAGAAAATGAAAGCAAATAGGTTCCTAACCGCTCAGCAAAGACTCTCCTGGCAGTCCAAGGCAGCAGCCCATCAGGATGACTGCTAAAAGACAGAACTTGGCTGCAAAGATAAGCATAATACCCGCAATTAATATTCAGCATCTCACATTCTAGTCGAGAGGATGTCTTTTTCTTTGTGATGTGGTTCATAAGCTGAGAGTGTCGGGAGCCAGATTCCTTTCGTGCATGAGGATTAAGGAGAAGAAAAAAAAAAAAACAGCAACAGCAACCCTCCTCCATCTGTAAATGAATGAACATCTTGATTTTATAGCTATTTGCTTTGTAAAACTGAGGACTGAAACAAAAATTACTGGATGCCTAAGTAACACTTTAATTCGGAATTCATTTACGCCGTGCTGCATAGTTGTCGCAAACCATAATGCAGTATTTAATTAAAATAACAGAAATGCATCTAGATATGTCCTGGGGTAGCGATCACCAAATTATAGTCTGTGCCATCAAGTATTTTATTTATGAAATGGCAGATTCTTAGGTGCAACTAGGCTGAGGCAAGAGCATAAACATTTTAAACTTGCATTTTTAGAAAGGTTCCTTTTTTTTTTCCTACTGCGTTTTTATTTTTTTTTTTTTTTCTGTGGAATGGGGGGGGGGCGTTGTGGGATTGTTTTGCTGTGGATAAAGATCTCTCTTTCTAACTCTTGCTTTTCAACTATTGACCTCTCAAGTCTTCTGGCTGTGAAATCCCGTCTGTTGTCATGGAAAGGCTCGTGAGGTTCACCGGAGCCACAGCAAGCGTGGGACATCTTAGGCAGAACTTGGACGTGGATTCCAGGAGGGTAGGCTCTCCGTGCCTGTTCCCAAGTCTTCCTTACACCTTTGCCTTCCATAAAAGGCGCTTAGAGTTTGCGCGCTCGCCTGCTCTACTCTGTGGATGCTCATTGCAGACGCCTCTCCTTTTCATAAACGCATAGCATCTATCTTGCACGCACCCACCATCTATCTCCTCGTTCCCATCGGCTGTCCCATCCACCTCCTTGTCTGCAGAATTATGTTCAGCAAGGTCCCCATTTATAGGAAATAAATAATGAAAATGGAAGGGACCCGGAAAGATAATCGAAACATTCAAATTGTGATTTTTCACTGTACTTTACACAAACAGAGCATCTGTAAACAGCTAAAGAAGGTGTCGGCTGGTCCCTAAAAAGCAATGCCTCCAGAACATTCTGACCAAGTAGGTCTCTGCCTGCATTGCTTCGTCCGTGTCCCAACTCTCCTGCTCTTTGAGGCTCTGAGATCTGACCTTTTTAAAATGGTAATTCATACCGTGTTATTGTTGTCTTTCTGTCTGGTTCTTATTTATCCTGCTTATAATAGCGTGTTTGTCATCACTTACGCTCTGTGTGATAATCCTAAGGACTGTAACACAGAAGCAATCATGGCAGCCGCCTTCTTAAAGAAAAAAAAAAAAAAAAAGTCCTGGTGGTTGCAGTATGAAGATAAGCTGAGAATAGTGTCGCAGCCCACTCCTACAGCGAGGGTCTCCTGGAAGGAGGATTTCTTCTACACTTGTAATTATTTTAGCCCCCTTCACAGGTCACATAAAAAGTTAATTTCAATCGCTGCTAATTTCCGTCCAACAAGAGCACGGTACTTTCAACCACCCCAAATAATTGGATTCAAAACAAATTTAGGAAATTGAGTGTGTTAGAAAGCAAATAAAAATATCCTTTTGGTAGGGAGGAGGGTGGAAGTAGTAAAAATGGCCTTTTCCCCCCTCTCTCCCTTCTTTCTCCTTCACAACTTTGCTATTAAAGTTGCACCTACAGCTAGAAGTTTGTCCGTGAAAAATGGTCATTTTGTTTCTCTGCTCAAAGAATGTTATTAAAATGCTAATTTAAAAGAAAAAGGAGTTAAATATCTAGCGATGGTGCATTCTAATTGCAGCCATAATGAGCTCTCTAAATGTGCATGCCCCTGACACACACAGAGCATAAACAGCAGTAAACAGATCATTAGTACCCGCGTTCATTTATTCTGGCGACCTTACCATGACCCCACCGAGGGTAGGGTGAAAAGCAGGTGGATCTGGCTGTGACACCCCCTAGAGGGATCCAGGAAATGAAGCTATAAGCTGTTGTCATGGAAACGCCTATGTGTGCAGATGATGTAACACACCGACAGGCTGTAGGGCCCCCGCAACTGGGACGTTCGCCTTTCCCTCGCCGGAACAATCTTGAGATTAAATTATTCATTTCTTTAATTCACAAGGCAAAAGGAATCCTAATTTTCTTGGTGATGTGCAACTCTCTCCCATTCATCTAGGGTCTAAAACACAGTGACTTATCCCCTCTTTCTCCAAAACCCACTTCAGCTTCCCACATTCTAGCCCCACATAGCTGAATCTGGCAAAATCAGGTGTGGAAATGCAGTGGTACTCCAACATTTAACATCTGCATTTAAAGAGGAGAAAATCAAGGGGGTTTCCACCAAAAATCAAAAATATAACGTGCCCTTTCCTGATGAGGGCGTGCTGGCCAGGGAATAAATGTAGAATGCTTTGTTTGGAGTGGCGCAGCGGCAGGGTGAGCCCTGAGAACTGCCAAGCCCAAATCCGATGCCATGAGCCTGGAGAGCCACAGCTCCTAATGAGTGCCTCACCCTAGCAAGGTGCAAGGAAAAGAGAAGAGGACGCAAGCAGTTGCTCACCCCTCCCATGCCCAATTGAGGGAATGGAGATTAATAAATATAATTCTTTGGAGAATGATTCCACTCTTTCCTACCCTGTTTTGCACCAAACAACCTCAATATTGTTGCCTTATGGCAACAATAGAATAACTTTTCTCTCTCTCTTTTTTTTTTCCTTTTCTTTTTAAAGGAAACAGAAAAGACAATCTCTGGAAATTATTTTAAAATAAAAAATCTCCCAGCCTGCACCTCCCCCCCCACCCCCTCCCCATTGCACTTTAGATGAACCTGTGATATTGTAGCAATGGCCCTTGAAGTGTGCAGTGGGGAGGTGATTTAGGAGAATATTAAAGGCAATGTGGAGATTCAAGGCGCCTCTCTCAGGGAGATCTGGAGAAATACGCAGCACAGATGGGCCGAGCAGATTAAACATTTCCGTCACATTGTTTCCAAATTGTGTTGTGGTGCCTGAGGCTGGTACTGCGGTCAGAGCAAAACAGAGCGTTGGGGCTGGGAGCTGCACAGTTTATGGAATACATATTAATATGCCCGTCTCACATGGTATCACAATTCTATCAGCTCTGAGAGGCTGCTGCCTCTATTGTTCCTGAATTCTGCACTCGGCACCTTGTTTCCTCCGGTCTGTAAATGTTTACCTTGCCTGTCCCCTTTCTTCTTCAGGTGAAGTTTAAGTTCTCTGCCACATTCCTGTCTCTCTTTACAAAGCTGCTTCACGTTCCCCCTCCCTGTGTGGTTTTTCTGTCGCCTATCCCTGCGCACACACAATTTTCACACACATTTCCATCCCCAGCAGCATCTGGTGTGCACAGACCCTACATGCCTCCCTGGCCTTGACTCCATGGTCATGTGTTTTCACCCTCTTCAAAACACGAGCTTCACATTGAGGCTTAATGTCCCCTCTCCCCCAAGTGCTCCTAGGCCCTCCATGTGGAGCACACATTCTCCTCAGAGCACTCCATTCTTAAGCTGGGATGTGCTCTGTAGCCTTGTCATCCTGAATGCGCTCCCAGCTTTTGCGGACCGCCTTCGGATGCTCGCTTTTTTACAACACTTATCTCCTCAGACATCCAGGTCCATCAATCTTCAGGAGAGCAAGTTCCCTGAAATGTAACAATAAATAAAACTGGCTCAATTGAAGCAAACTTAATGATTCATTTGTGTTATGATCTATAGACCAAAATTCTGAATAATGGAAAAAAGAGAAAATGATTGCCAAGAACCTTAACCACAGTGTAAAAGAGCCTGGAGAGGCCGCCAAACTACCTGAGGTTTTAGCCAAGGGCTGGGCTCCAATCTTTCCAGTGTCGCAAAACCACCAGCTACCCAACCAACCATTTCCTTTTCTCCTTCAGGAAAAATCTCCTCACAGAACTATTTGTGCTAAAAAAAAAAATTGGGTATGTCTGTCTTTGGCAAACAATTCTTGTTCCCAGCTTTCTTCTTCCAGCAGATGGGAATTTGCTGAGTTAGACCCCCTCAATTTCTCTTAAAACTTAAGCTGTCTCAAAGAAAACATCCTCATTCCCAAAACTGGATTTTAGGAGTACAGAATTTGTAGGCCAATCCAGAATGTGTGTGTGTGTGTGTGTGTGTGTGTGTGTGTGTGTGTGTGTATGCTGCTCTTGGAATATACAATCTATGCTGCTTAGGAATTCAAAGTTCACATCTTTACTAGTGATAATATATGGTAAATGAGCACTATTAAGAGAAATAAGCAATCACAAGTCAATACTTGATTGGCTTTTCCCATGCATATATCAAGCACTTATTGATCCTTCGTGTCCGAGGCTGATTGATCGTTCTCTTGAAGAGGAATTCTCTTACTTACAGTGAACTTCGACAGTTAAGAGAGTAAACTATGAGACATTTTCGGGGAATTCCACAGAAGCTTGGAGACCATTTTGATGTGAAAAGAGGGTCTTTCTCTTAGGAACTCACCCAAGACCCCCATCGCAGAACCTTCTCAACAGAACTAACCGTGTTGGAAGGCTTGTTCCAAATGCCACAGAAAGCTCTGAGAGGGCACCACCCCTTTTAAGTGACGGTGAAAATGCAGCAGCAGCTCGGAGGGTCGGAAAGGGAGAGGAAACACACTAATGGGAAGGACTCACGCCTAGGAGACCCAGCCAGTGAGGAGTATTCCTGATTCTCTTCCGTTGTATTTTTGTTTAGCGAGGTAGATGTCCATCCTAAGACAAAGTACAGACCTAGGCCCCAAAGTCCACTGTATTTTCCTCTAGAGCGCTGTTTGTAAACTGTGGAGGATGCGTAAACCCTTTGAGAATCTAATGAAAAGCCTAGGCATAAGACACACGTATACATTCACACAAAATTTTAGGCCAATTTCAAGAGTTCAAAAAGTCTTTCCCATTCGTCCATAGACAGGCTAAGGGTTCACAGATTCCAGTTTAAGTCTTGAAGCCTTAGAGGATGTGAATTCCTTCTGTTGGAACAGCCTAGGATTCACTGAGCCTAGAAATTGAATTCTCATCCCAAGACGGGATGGTCATTCCAGGTCATGTCTGTGCTACTCCAGGGGAGCCATGGAAGAGCTTATACAAATAGGAACCAGCAGGGAGGAGAGAAATTAAAATGTAGCAATCATGGAGCAAGGGTATTTAATCTCTTTTAAGGCTTATGATAGGCGCCTGCTGGTTTCCCCCCTGATATCCCGACACCTACTGACAGGGTATTTGCAGCACCACACAGGGGCTCAGGGCCCGTGACTGGAGGGAGCTCCAGGAGGAGGCCTATGATGGTCTTGAAACCATAAACAGCCATAGGGAACCACTGGAGGCAGAGTCAAGCCGTGTGACGTGCCTGGCGTTGGTGACCATACTGCTTTTTGTCTATAGACTCTGCTGTTCTTTTTATAGCAGGTTTGGTGGGTTTTGTTTTTTTGTTTTCCTTGTTGACTGCGATTAGCAGCATAAATCCTTTTAGGGCCGGGTACAATCCCCCATAAACCCTTTGGATGGTGGATGACGGTGAGCACTGTGTGGGTCTCAGGTTCATTCAACATTTCTTCCATCCAAATAACAGAGTCCGAACACCACCTTTCCTTTTCAAAGCTTCTTCCCGAGGAGTGGAAAGAGTTCAAGGAGACTTGGCAAGGTTCAAGTTGAGAGAAACAGATGTTTGATCAGATGTGGAAATAAGCAGTATGTTATACTTCTTCCGGGTGAAAGAAGATGTGGGGGTGAGAAGCAGGACGTGTGAAGAGTTTGGTTGTGGGGTTTGTTGTTGTTGTTGTTGTTGTTGTTTGGTTTTGGGGAGGTTTTTTGGCCTTTGATTTTTTTTTTTTTTTTGGATTTTTGTTTGCTTGTTTTTGGTTTTTTAGGATTTTATCTAAAGCATCTTCTGGTAATAATTCTGTACCATTAAAGTCTTACCTTTACCCTCCATAGTATACAGAGCCATAGAGTGAGCCATAGAGTGTAGAATTTGGATGCCCTAATGCTATACACACTTATAGGTGCGTGTCCCCAGTTTGAAGGTAGAGATGCTCCTGCATTGAAGATTTCAGGTCTCCTGGGAGCCTCGAAGTACTTTTCCAATTTTTCCAAACAGCTGTGCCAAGAGAAGTTCAGGTTTTATGGAGAAACATTGATCCCAGAAATTCAGTTCACTTCGATCCTAAAACTAAAATCCAAGAAGCAGCAACTTAATAAAAATGCAGTAAATTAGCACCTCTAGACAGGAGCAGAGTTCATTCAGAGCTGGGGTCTGCCTGGCTGAGCCGGTAGTCTCTCCATTTTAATAGTTTAATAAAAATTAGCATAATTAACGAACATCTGTATGATCCAGAGTGGTGCAATTTGGCACTTGGAAACGAGGGCTTAAACATGATTGCTGCGAGTTTAATGTTGTTTTAATTCTTTTTGGCACTGTGCAGTGAAATAAACGTTTGGTGGTGATAGTTCTCGGCCGGATCTCATTTGCATTTTTCTCCCTTTGATTATGAGCAATTGTGGACTCCCCAGCAATTCATCAAAGTAGAAATTATTTTAAAATACCTCGTGGTGTTCAGACTGAGCTGGAGCAATGCATGGGGGGTGGTAGTGGGAGAGAAGGCGAGACATTTCCATTCATGCTTTAAACGTCTCAGCCCCGCAGCCCTTTCTGGGTATCCAACCAGGGGATAAAATCTGGAAAAGACAGTCAGATCCCAGGACCTGTAGGTGCTTTGATTAAGCTCCCAGGCTTCCACAGCAGGACACATATGGTCTCTGAGACTGTGCTACCCTCCTCACACTTCTGCCGGCTCTTTTGTTTTAAAGGGCAGAGAGTTGCTCTCAACTCATTCCTCTTCTTACCACTGTGCTGAGGCCTCCACATCTGTGTGGGCAGGTCAGTACTCCCCTCCAGCAAGAGCAAGCTGACTGGGAGCCTAGCCTCGGCAAGTGCCCTGCTGAGCCTCATCTGCTTCCAGTTTACACCCTCTCTGAGTTGGTGGAGAGAATGTTTCCAAGGCTTGGTCCCTACCCCTGGCATCACAGCCAAAGGGGACTGTGACATGAGGGTCAAGAGTCAGGGGTCTCAACTAATCCCCCCGTGGAGCCATGCACGCCTCACATGACACACGCTTACCTTGAGCAAGTTGCCTTTGGTCAGAAGGTGGCCAGGCAACGTTATGCTCACCCTCTTGCCTTTGAGAAAGCGAAAGAGCTAAAGCTTAGTTTTTATGAGTTGCTGTGAGAGAGGAAGACAGAGTGTCACACCCAGCAAAGCCCTGCAGAGGAAGACATTCCTGCAGCTTGGTAAACATGGGGCAGCTCTACAAGAAAAGCTAAGATGCAAAGAACGGAGATGCAGCTCAGGCAGAAACCATGCTAACTTCAGCATTGGCAAATGGACCATAACATTACTTGCACTGAGCTGAGTTTTGACATGTCCTGTCAGACACAGACTGAGTTCTGAGTGTGTCTCATACGACAGATACACTATAGAGGGAGGTTGCCTGAGGGAGGGAAGAAATGAGGAATTGAGCAGAGTAGTGGTAGACAGACACACAGTTATTTAAGACCATGTTGTTGTTGTTTGGGTTTTTTTGTTTTGGGTTTTTTTTTTTTTTTTTTGGTTTTGCCTATTTATGTGAGCGTGTGTAAATGTTCACATGGGTACATGCAGGTGCACACACATATGTGTAGAGGCCTGAGGTAGACACTGAGTGTATTTTGTGTGTGTGTGTGTATGTTTTGTTTTGTTTTTGTTTCTTTCTCTATTTTTTTGTGACAGGGTCTTTCTATGTAGTTCTGGCTGTTGTAGAACTCACTACATGGACCAGCCTGGCCTCGAACTCACAGAGTTCCACCTACCTCTGCTTCCTGAGTACTGGGATTAAAGGCGTGCACCACCACACCTGGCTCTAGTTATCTTTCTTGATCTATTTCTACCTTGCACAATGAAGCAGGGTCTCTCCCTTGAACCTAAATCCTGCCAATTGCTACTCTAGCTAGCCCAGTCTGGAGATCTCCTGCTTCTGCTTCCTGTGAGCTGGCATTCCAAGCAGGCTGCGGTGCCCACCTGGCATTTATATGGGTGCTGAGGATTGGAACTCTGGTCTTCTTTCTTGTAAGACAAGTACTTTACTTATTGGACAGTCTTCCTAGGCTCTGCTTTGTTTCGTTGAGTTTTGGGTGGGTGTGTGCGTGTTTTTGGTTTTTTGGTTTGGTTTGGCTTTAGGTTTTGGTGGTGGTGGTGGTGGTGGTGGTGGTGGTGGTGGTTTGGTTTCTGTTCTTTAATTTTGAAACAAGGTTTTTTGTAGCCCATGATGGCCTTGAACTCACAGCAATCTTTACCTCAGCCTCTACCGTGCTGGGATCACCAGGATGAGCAATCATACCCATCTCCTTTTAGAACCTTTTTTGTTATTTTGGTTTTTTGGTTTTTTGGATTTTTGGTTTTTGTTTTTGTTTTTTTGAGACAGGGTTTCTCTCTATAGCTTTGGAGCCTGTCCTGGATCTCACTCTGTAGACCAGGCTGGCCTCGAACTCACAGAGATCCACCTGCCTCTGCCTCCTGAGTGCTGGGGTTAAAGGGGTGCGCCACCACCACCACCACCGGATCCCTTTTAGGACCTTTTAAAACTCAGTCTTGGGGCTGGATAGATAAGTATTTAAGTGTTTGAGAGTGCCTGCTATCCTTACAGAAGACCCAAGTTTGGTTCCCAGCACCCGTATATGGCAGCTCTCAACTGCTTGCCACTCAAACTCCAAGAGATTCAACATTCTCTTCTGGCTTCCGTGGCACATGTGCATATATATGTGTGTGTGTGTGTGTGTGTGTGTGTATATACATATATATGTATATATTTGATATGACTTATATGATATCACAGTCTTAGTGAGTCCCAGACTAACTTGGGCTAAACAGTGAAAGACCCTGCCTCCAAAGGAAAACGAAGTCCTTAAAGATCCACTCAGTAGTCACCATCTCTCTTCTGCGGCATCTGAGACTTTTCTTGGCACGTAGGAATCCATTTGGGGCCACTGTCTCCAAAGGCAGTTGGCCTCTTTCTGCCACAACCAGTTCAGTCACGGGGGAGTGCCCAGGAGTTAGTTTAGGCTCGGTCTGTTCAGTTGAGAGTGCAAATTTGTGTCACCCCTTCATTCCATCAGGGTTCACCTAACAAGCACTTATTTGGACCCACTCTGTGCTTCCTGCTGAGAACTCAAGAAACAAAACCAACAAGGGCTAGCCCTTAAAACTTCTTATCTGGCCTGGTGGTGGCGCTAGCAGAGGCAGGTGGATCTCTGTGAGTTCGAGGCCAGCCTGGTCTACAGAGTAAGTTCCAGGACAGCCAGGACTATACAGAGATATCTTGTCTTGAAAAAACAAAACAAAACAGAACTTCTTATCTGGGTGGGAGGAGGGAGGACAGGGGAATCCGTGGCTGATATGTAAAATTAAATTAATTATAAAATAAAAATATTTATATAGAAACAAAAACTTCTTATCTGGCCCGGTGGCGGTGGCACAGGCCTTTAGTTCCAGCACTAGCAGAGGCAGGTGGATCTCTGTGAGATCGAGGCCAGCCTGGTCTATACGCAAGAAATCTTGTCATGAAAAAACAAAACAGAACAGAACTTCTTATCTGTCCTGGTTAGCATTAACTGTGAACTTGACATAGTCTAGAATCATCTGGTTGCGGGGGAGAGGGATAATGAATTGAATAATTTTCTTTACTATGTTGGTCTGTGGTCACAACTATGATAAGATTGTCCTCGTGGTCTTTTTTTTTATGTGTATGAGTGTATTGGCTTGCATGTATGTCTGTGCACCATATTGGATGCCTGGTGCATGCAGAGGTCAGAAGGAGGCATTGGGTCCCCAGGAACTGGAGTTATGGGCAGTTGTAAGCCACCATGTGGGAATCAAATGCGGGTCCTCTGGAAGAGCAACCAGTGCTCTTAACCACTGAGCCGTCTCCCCAGCCCTGTCTGGATGGTCTTAATTGATGTAGGAGGGTACCACCCATAGGCAGGTGGTCCTGGACTACATAAGAAATCTAGCTAAGCATTAGTCTGTGAGCAAGCCAGTCAGTGAGCCAGCAATGCTCCTCCATAGTTCCAGCCTTGAGTTCCTGTCTTGACGTCTGTCAGCCATGGACTGTAACCTGGAAGCATAAGATGAGACAAACCCTTTATTCTTGTCTAAGTCCCTGTCCCAGTGCTGTGAAGATGCACCATGGCCAGGCGACTCATAGAGAAAGAGACACCATGGCCAAGGCGACTCATAGAGAAAGAGACACCATGGCCAAGGCGACTCATAAAGAAAGCATTTCACTGCAGGCTTGCTCACGGTTTCAGAGGGCTACAGGCCATGATCATCGCGGCAGAAAGCAGACAGGCATGGCTCTGGAGTAGTAGCTAAGAACTTTACATCCTGATCTGCAGGCAGCAGGCAGAGTGAGAGAGGGAGAGGGAGACAGAGAGAGACAGAGAGAGACAAAGACAGAGAGAGACAGAGAGAGACAGAGAGACAGAGAGAGACTGGCTTGGGCTTTTGAAACCTCAAAGCCTACTTACTCCCAGTGACACACCTCTCTTCCAATACGGCCAAACTTCCTCAAACCTCCTCAAACCGTTTATCACCTGTGGACTAAGCATGTGAAAGCTGTGAGCCTTTGGGGGCCGTTCTCATTCAAACCACTACCTTCCCCTAAGTAGCTTTTGTCAGGGTGTTTTATCACACAACAGAATGAAACCAGGATCTATCTAAGGCAGGTGTGGTGGTAAACATCTGGAGTCCCAGCACTCAGGAGGCAGGAGGATCAGGAGTTCAGGGCCAGCGTTGGCTGCACAAAACCCTGTCTAAAATGGAGAGAGAGAGAGAGCACTTCCCGTCTACTGGCTAGCACTGAGATGAACTCTCCTCTGAGAAAGCATAGGGTACTGCACTGTAGGCCGCCCAGGGGAGACCTCTGACACAGAGTGGCAGGGGCTGCATTTAGAGAGTAATCTGAAGGCTGCTTAGAAGTGAGTCCTTTAGCTCAGTGGTAGAGCGCTTGCCTATCCTCAGCTCAAAAAACAAACAAAAAAAAAAAAAAAAGTGAGTCCTATGACATGGAGAAGCAGGGTTTGTAAAAGCAGGAGAAAGGCTCCAAGCATGAGAGAGCCTGTGGCCTGTGGAAGTAGCCCAGGTGAGTTCTGATTTCCTAAAGAGATGGATGATAACACCAGGCATTGAACAGGACAGGGTCACAAGGGGCTCATCCACCTTGTTGAGAAGGTGGCAAGAGGCCTGGTGGTGGTGGCCCATGCCTTTAATCCCAGCACTCGGGAGGCAGAGGCAGGCGATCTCTGTGAGTTCGAGGCCAGTCTGGTCTACAGAGCGAGTTCCAGGATAGCCAGGGCTACACAGAGAGACCCAATCTGGAAAAAAACAAACAAACAAATAAAAGCAGAGCGACGAGGCAGAGGCTGGCTCACAGTAGCTGGAAGGGTGAGTAGACAGGAAGAGCCTGTGCAGTAAACGGAGGAAGTCAATCAGGAAGTCTGAGGTGGAGGTCTGTGTAGACCAGCAGGCATGGGAAGCAGGCATGGAGTGGAGATTAATAATTATTTTTAACAATGAAAGACATGTGAACATTTTAGAGCTGATGGGAAAACGTCGTTTATGTGAGAGGCAGAGGTCAGACTCCACGAAATAAACAGAGGAAGGGAGAGAAGGAGGGACGGAGGGAGGGAGGGGAGGGAGGGGGGAGGGAGGGGGGAGGGAGAAAGGGTTTAGCCTGGAGAGGGGTGCACCCCCCACTTGAATGGGAAAGGGAATGGTTGTCAATGCAGGTAAGTTCCTACCACATCTGACCTGACTCTTTCTCTTTGAAAGTGGAGGGGGTGCTCTGCTGAGGGAGGGAAGCAGCGGAGTTGGAGGAGAACCAGACACCAGAAACAAAGTCACCAGTTAAAGCTAGGGAGCCAGAACTGTACCTGTCCCCAACCTGTTTTTCTTCTTTTTTTCCCCTAAAGCTCGGCCACCAGCAGTGCCAAATGTGGGGAGCATCCCGGTCCCCCACACCCAACTGAAATGAAAGACAGCTCGGGCCCTTTCGCATTTGCTCCTCTGCAGTGGATCACCTACCTGTCATTCTTGCTACACCCCCCACTAGCTCCTCTTCTAGGGAGGAACCTTAGGCTCAGAAGCCGCTGTCTGCACAGCACTTTCTATTGTCCTATATCTGTGCCATCACTTCCGTCCTCACAGCATAGAGAGGGAACACAGCCGCACTCCTGAAGACCAGGAAGGCGAAACTAGGAGACCCTAAGGCCACATGGCTGCTAAATGGCCAACAGAGGATTTGCTCCCAGCCTATCTGACTCCAAAGGCCATTACTCTAGCCTAGAAACTCCCAAGAAGCAAGCAGTGTTTGTACTCATCATTCTGTCCCTTGAGGAAAATCCAGCTAGCACTTTGCACAGGAAGATGCTTGATGGATAGTATTGATTTGAACTATGACCTGTCACCCTGAACATCTTTAGTATTCTGGCATTTTAGGTAGTGTTCAACCGTCTCTGAAGAAGCCATAGCATTCGCTTGGTTAAAAGGGAGGGGTCTAGAAAGATGGCTGAGCACCTAAGAGCTTATACCACTCTTCCAGAGGACCTGAGTTCAATTTCCAGCACCCATATCAAGTGGCTCACAACCACCGTTAACTCCAGCTCTAGGGACATCTGACTCCTCTGCCCTCCAAGGGCACCTGTATACATAAACACACACACACACACACACACACACACACATACACATACACACGCACGCACACAAAATTAAAAATAATAAAAATCAATTATTTTTTAAAAAAGAAAAGTAAGACGTGGTGGTTCAAAGATGTGGTGCCCTTAAATCCACACATGGGAGGCAGAGGCAGGAAGATCGCTAAGATTTTGACACCAGCCTGGTCTATGTAGTGAGTTCCAGGTCAGCCAGGGCTACATGGTAAGACCCTGTCTCAAAAAGCAAGAACAGCCCGGTGGTGGTGGTGCACCCCTTTAATCCCAGCACTCGGGAAGCAGAGGCAGGCAGATCTCTGTGAGTCCAAGGCCAGCCTGGGCTACAGAATGAATTCCAGGACAGGCTCCAAAGCTACACAGAGAAACCCTGTCTCAATAAAAAAAAAAAAAAAAAAAAAAAAAAAAAAGCAAGAACAAAAAAGTTTTTTGTTTTTTGTTTTTTGTTTTAATTAAAAGCTTTTGGTGTGGTAGTATGTACCTAATTCTAGCCCTCAGGAGTCTGAGGCAAGAGGATCAAAAGTTAAAGGCCAACCTGAACTGCAGATTGAATCCCTACCTTTGGAAAAATAAAAAGCTGTTAGGGGCTGGAGAGATGGTTCTGTGGTTAAGAGCACTTACTGCTCTTGCAGAGGACCTGGGTCTGGTTCCCAGCACCCATGTCAGGCAGCTCACAACTTCGTGTAAGTCCAGCTCCAGAGGATCCAAAGCCCTCTAGTGGCCGCCACGGGTGGGCACACAAACACACAAGCACGCACATACATGTAATTAAAAAAACGAACTTTTTAAAGCTGTTAGGTTCAGCGACGGCATCCGATATGCAAATATGCTCCATCCCTCTGTAGACAGGGTGACAGCAAAATTAGCTCACTCACTTTTCTCCTCTAGATGACTTTGTTAAATATAATAATCCTACGAAGAGTGTTCGCAGCCCATTCTGGCAGCCAGCAAAGAAACCAGCCGTGGATTCTTCCCCACCATCACTGTGTGAAGTTTATAGACATGTTTCTCCAACCACCACCATCTTCTTTTCCCTTTGCAGGAGTACAACATGTACGGCTGGTGGGTAGGAGAGCTGAACAGCCTCATTGGGATCGTTCCGAAGGACTACCTCACCACCGCCTTTGAAACGGAAGAACCATGAAGCCAGGTATCAGCACCACCATCAATGAGCTGCCCTTAGCCGAGGGGCATTTGTCAGCCATGACGTCACTTCTCTGTGATGTCATCAATGAAGTAGCCTTTTCCTCCCTTTCCAAAAATGATGTTAATGATTCAAACGAAAGGGGATGGATGTGAACATATTTCATTGTATATGTGTATGATATTCTCAAAGATTAAAACATAATAAATAAATAATGTTAAGAAGGAAATGAAAAAAAAAGACAGAAAACCAGTGGGTTAGAGATGGATCGCAGTTGGTAGGCTGCATATCTAGCATGCTTGAAGCCTACCCTCATCCCCAGCACCACATTAAACTGGACATGCTGGTACACACCCATAACCCAGGCACTTGGGAGGGAGAGGTAGGAGGATCAGAAGTTCAAGATCATCCTCAGCTACATAGCAAATTCTAACTTAGCCTGGGCTACGTGAGACCCGGGTTGGGGGGAAGGATGTGGAAGTGTGTTTCCCTAAGTCTGGGGACTGTCACTTAGCACTGGACTCAACTAAAAGTGGCAGAAAATTTAAAACAACAATGGCTTGATTAACAGAAAATAATTTTGCTCTTCTGTCTAAATCTGGGAGTCAGAGGCACGCAGGTTCTCAGTAGCTCCCCTTCGTGCCCCACTGTGTATGACCAGGATTTCCCATGTTGGCTGAGATGGATGCTTCAGCTCCAGCTCCTGTGTCTCCACCTAGTCAGCCAGAAAGATAAAAGACAGCAGCAGGGCGCACCCTCTGACTCCAAGGACACTTCCCGAGCTTTGTACACAGCACTTCTGCCCACAGACTGCCAGAATAGTCTGTCCCATTGTATAAAAATGGAGCAGAGGAGGCTGGAGAGCCAGCTCAGTGGTTCAGAGCGTGAACTGCTCTTTCAGAGGACCTGAATTTGAATCCCAGCACTCATCTTTAGTGTCCTAGCACATCGGTTGGTACACAGCTGTCTCTAAAAAAGCCATACCATTCCATTTGGTTTAAAAGGGAGGGGATAAGACCATAGAGATGGTCCAGCATTAAAGAGCACTGATTATTCTTCCAGAGGACCAGGGTTCCATTCCCAGTACCCACGTGGCAGCTCACAACTGCAGTTCCAGGGGATTTAATGCCCTGTTCTGGCTTCTGTGGGTATTGCATGCACATGGTGCACAGCCACACATGCAGGCGAAATACCCGTAAACATAAAATTAATTCTTAAAGTTGGAAAGGCCTGGTGGTAGTGGCACTCTGGAGGCAGAGGCAGGTGGATCTCTGTGAGTTCGAGGCCAGCCTGGTCTACAGAGTGAATTCCAGAACAGCCAGAGCTACACAGACAAACCCCATCTCAAAAAATTTAAAGAAATTGGAAAGCAATTGAGGGAAAACAGCAAACATTGACCTCTGGCTTCCACATGCTTACACACATGTACATGAGTACCAGCACATACATGTGCACATACCTACACTCACATGTACATACACACTACACACCATACCCACAAAATTTTCAATCTTTTATGAGGATTCCTAGGAATATAATCAAATTAACTTTTAACAGTTACTTGGGAGGCTGAGGCAGGAGGGTCTTGAGTTCAAGACC
>CABHPH010146356.1:0-23111 GCA_902168325.1 Peromyscus nudipes
CCCCTACAGTTACACAGTTCTGTGGTGATATTTTATTTGTGCTCTAAGAAATAAAGCATGCCTGAAAATCAGAAGGAGGAACTAGCCACTAGTTAATCATAGAGGTCTGGAGGTTTGTACAGATGGACAGGAAGTGACAGAGTTGGGCAGAGAGAGGAAGTGATAAGGCAAGGTAGAAAGAGGAGTTCACTCTTTTTCAATGGAGGATTTCATAGGGGTAAGAACTAGTGAATTGCTGCTCTGCCTCTCTGATTTTTCAGCTTTTACCCTACTATCTGACTCCAGGTTTTTTTTTTATCAATAAGACCTTTTAAGATTCCTGTTACACAGTTTCTCCAACAAGGCCACACCTCCTAATAGTGCCACTCCCTTTAGGGACCATTTTCTTTCAAACCACCACATTCCACTCCCTGGCCCTCATATGCTTGTAGCCATATCATAATGCAGAAGTGCATTTAGTCCAATTCAAAAGTCTCCATAGTCTATCACAATCTCCACAATGTTTAAAAGTCCAATGTTCAAAGTCTCTTTTGAGATTCATGAAATCTCTTAACTGTAATCCCCTATAAAAGCAAAGTAAAAAAGCAGACTACATACTTCCAATGTATAATGGCACAGAAGATATGTAGTGGGAATTTGCTCTGCCTATGACCTTGGGCTATCAGGCCAGATAGCAGCTACAGATATATATTACCATCTCAAAAATGCAGGAAAGGGAGCATAGTAAGGAAATAATACTGGACCAAAGCAAGTCCGAAAACCAGGAGGGCAAACTCCAAACTCTACATCTCCACGTCTGATGTCAAAATGCTCTTCAGAACTCCAACTCTGTTCAACTTTGTTGGTTAAAACACACTTCTCTCTCGGGCTGTTTTCACTCCCTGTTAGCAGCTCTCCTTAGCAGGTATCCCATGACTCTGGCATCTCCAACATCTTGGGGTCTCCAAGGCAATCCAGGCTTTAGCTTCACAGCTTCACACCATGGCCTCTCTAAGCCTCCTGACACCCCTGACACATGCCTGGCCTCAGTTGCTTTCTTTAGTCTCAGGGTAAAATTCCACAGCCCCTTTCTTTTATCCTTCACTCCAGAACCATGTGGCCAAAGCTGCCAAGTTCTGCTGCTTACTGGGGCTAGAGCATGGCCTCCTCATTCGATTACATCTTCACCAGCTTTCTGTTCTTTGCTGCCTAAGCTTGGCTGGCCTGAAACTGGATCTCTAGACCAGGCTGGCCTTGAACTCAGAGATCTACCAGCCTCTGTCTTCCAAGTGCTGGAATTAAGGGTGTCCACCATCATATCTGGATGGAAGCTTTTCTTTAAATTCCTTTTCACAGGTTGGAAACTTAACTGGGTGGGATCTTGTCCTGAGACCACCACTCCCTTTATTCCATTTCTTAATCTGTTTATCTCTTTGAACACAGCACTTAACTCCATTCCTTTTGTCCTCAAATTTTATATTTTCTTACTCCTTTTCATTATAAATATTCATTAGAGTTACCACTAATACACTGCAGAGTCTATACTACGTTGATTTGAGATCTCCTCTGCCAACAGAATTGATTCAAATCTCTTTACTTTAGCCTCAGACAGACTCTTCGGACAAGAGCAAAAAATAGCCACATTCTTCACCAAAATATCGCAAGAACAACCTCTAGGCAACGTATTAAAATTCGTCAGCTCTGAAACCTCTTGAGGTAGCCTCCCACAGTTTATCAAATCACACTCAGCACCACTTTCTTCCATGCTCCTACTAATTTGGCCCATTAAGCAGTGCTTAAAGTATTCCACGGTTACCCTAACCCAAAGTACCAAAGTCCAAATTCCTCTACACAAAAACATGGTCTGGCCTATCACAACAATAGGCCAGTCCCAGTCCCAACTTCTACATTAGTCAGGTTTTCTAGAGTCACGGAATCTCTCTCTCTCTCTCTCTCTCTCTCTCTCTCTCTCTCTCTCTCTCTCTTTCTCATGTGTGTGTGTGTGTGTGTGTGTGTGTGTGTGTGTGTGTGTGTGTGTACAGCCTGGAATAGACTCTGTCATGTGGTTATTGGAATGACTTACAGGCTGCCGTACAATAATGACTAGCTGTGAATGGAAAGTCCAAGTATCTGGTGAGGCCAAGCAGGAGAAGAAGGAACACAACCCCTTCCTTCTTCCATTGTCCTCTTATAGGCTTCCAGCAGAAGGTGTGGTCCAGATTAAAGCAGAAGGTGAGCATGATTTCTGAGTCATAAAAATCCCTCTCTTTAAAAAAATTACCTATTAGTTTTATGGATATGGTGTGTGTGTGTGTGTGTGTGTGTGTGTGTGTGTGTGTGTGTGTTTATGCTGCCTGTGTGAAGGTAGCAGGGGAGGAGAGACAAGGATATTGGATTCCCTGGAGCTGGAGTCAGAGGTGGTTGTGAGCTACTTGATGTAGGTGCTGGGAACTGAACACAGGTCCTCTGTGTACCACTGAGCCACCTCTCCAACCCCATAAGTCTCTTCAGCTGTGCTCAAAGCCGAGTTTATTGTTGCAGGCAACATTCTTTGTGAAGGACATTTGAGCAAGCCATGGAAACTTTGTAGCACATCACATGTGTCTCTGCTACTAGATTAGAGATGCCTATAGGCAAACAGGCTTGCCATGATAAACATAAAGGATATTGTTCACTTAAATATCTGCATTTTGCCGGGCGGTGGTGGCACACGCCTTTAATCCCAGCACTCGGGAGGCAGAGGCAGGCAGATCTCTGTGAGTTCGAGGCCAGCCTGGGCTACAGAGTGAGTTCCAGGAAAGGCGCAAAACTACACAGAGAAACCCTGTTTCGAAAAACCAAAATAAATAAATAAATAAATAAATAAATAAATATCTGCATTTTAACAGTCTACAAAATCTTCACTAATACAACAACGTAGCAATTTAGGGGAAGTGAAGGTGGTATTCTTGGTCAGAAGGCATCATTTCTCTTCTGTCTCACATGTAGGGCGTCATGTTGTACCAGGAGCTTTTAACATACAGGAGAGTCATATAGGGGACTTGGTAAGCAATATAGACTCTTTTTTTGTGTGTATTTAGAGAAAGCAGAAAGCGGCTGGTTATTTTCCCTTTGAGAAGAATTTCCTTGGGTTTCAGAGGAATAAGAGGGATGACAAACTTCTCTCTGTGCCTAGGGCATACTCAGTCTATTGTTCTGCTATACCTGAAGAGATGGTCCAGTATCTCACATTGTTCTACAGCATTTCAAAGCTTTTCAGCCAATAAATTAATTTTGACATTCTAGGAGTGATAATATGCTGGCATCATTTACTAAATCATTAAATGTTAGAGTTCTTTTGATTCACTGGGCATCTTAGGTTTCTTACATGCTTTGAAGGTATTGCCTGCAAATATTGAAACAATGTTTTCAGTTCCTTTCATTTCCTCCACAAAATCAGAACAATATGTGTGTGTATTATATATGATAACTATTTTATAACAGAACTTCAAATATGTTATTTTAAGCTCTTTTGTAAATATCTGGTTTCAAGAAAGAGAAAAATTGAAAATATAAAGACTAATAAAATTTTCTTACATGAGACTTTTACTTTAAGTCAATAACTGCCTTCTTTGTATTAGAAGCTGATGATATTAATCCTATAACTCTGATTCCATGTTAGTTAATAATTAAATCCAATATAGGAATTTTGTAATTATGGGTGCAGTTTTTACTCAGGTAGTCTCAGGTACATTTGGAAGCAGAAACAAAGGAAATGTTTTTAAAATACGTAGCTCAGAGACTGATAATGAGCTTTTAATTCATGAAAGTTTTTAAACTCAGATTAATGTTTCATATGTGTTTTTTAAGACCTTAACAGGTTGCCTTTCTTCACTTGCAGTATAATTACCATATATAGTAGAAGCATAGCATCAGTAGAGAATAATATCCCATTGCTGAAGTCAGATACTTAGCTGGACAATGTTTAAATACTGCATTGTACTGGAGAAAGATACTTTTTCTTGTATTTTCCACTTCCTACTAAGGCTTAATGAGATATAAACAGTTGTATTGTTATCATGGAGAAGACTCCCAAATCAGTATTAAGTGGCTACTGAGGCCACTCCAGAAATTTTGCCTTGGAAAGCCACATATTTCTATTATCCTTTGAAATATATACACTATAATTCTATTTTCTACAACTTAAGAAATCCATAACTTCTTCAACGCAAGAAATTAACTTCTTTTCAAGGATCTTGTGCCATTAACTTAATTTGAAAGATTTTCATTTGTTACCAAAAGTGTATGTTGAGAGTTGTTTAATAGAATATTATTTCTGGTAACATAAGCAAAACAACTATTGTTGCTAATAAATGTTCCTTCGAAAGAGAGCAGGCTGCTGGGGTTCATCACATACAGCATGGTGCCAGACTGTTGCAGAAGCAACCATCCATCATGTGTGACTGTATTTAAGTTTCCTATATTTGTGCTGTTCAGAAAATTGGAATTGCAAAAGAATGGTGAAGGGAATCAATACCAATCAATATAACTGAGTAAGTTACTTGTAGAAAAGCAGAAAACCTCCTCACATAGTATCATGGGCTGAATTTTCTAGGAATTGTGCATCGGTGTGGATACCTGGGGTTCAGCCAATTGTCAACAGCATATAAATAACATGATGTATGCCAGAGGAGCTTTGGAGAAGTTAGACTGGTCTTTTCCTTAGAGACATGATGGGATAAAGTCAGACTGCTGAAAGTAGCATTAAAAAATAGTCTGCTGTTTCTCTTAGCTCATTCAGCACAATAGATCCCACATTCCCATTTGATAGCCCAAGAGTAAGTGTATGAGCTTCTTCCAGAATGGAATCAAGAATGTGTCCTCTTTCTGTATCCTCACTGGTTTTACATTTGTTGAAAAGGAAAAAGAAAATAATTGATGCAAGTTTGGAACAACAAACTCCTCAGACACCCATTTGTTTTTCCCTGTGGAGTTTGGGTTGCTTCTGTCTTGGTGCCTGCTTTCATCTCGTATCTCCGCTAGTCTCTGTACGTTCTGGTCTTTACCCACTCAAAAGATGTTAGAGTGAGGCTGGAATGTATTTTCCCAATGAACACAGCATGCGTATCTGGGTCTGCTCATGCAGCAAACAACACAGAAATTCCTAATTACTCAGAATCTTTGTGGCACATCGCTTTGGATAATCAATCAATGGCTTTATTCTGCCTGTACGTGTGTGTGTTCAAGTGGCCAAGCAGAACCGATGGCTGAGAAAGTTACCAGAGCCATTTTGTAGGAGGTCATTGTCAAGGACTTGGTAAGCATTCCAAAGTATTTATGCATCAAACATATAGATACTAGAGGCTGGGGTGGGATAGATAAAGTGCACAGTGATTAGATAGGCATAGGAAATGTACACACAGGAGACTAAGAACCTTTGACAAATCCTTAACTACGTAAACCTCTGTGGTTTGTCTGACAAACACTCTTACAGATATTTGATAAGAGAGCAATTTTTCTTCCATATAAAAGCTATAAATAGGGTTGGGGTAGTAGCTCAGCTGGTTAAAAGCATGGTGTACAAGCATAAGGTTCCGAGTCTCATCCTCAGAACTTACATAAAATAAAAAAGCGTGCTGTGAACTTGTAACTGTGGAGCTGGAGAGCTGGAGACAGACAGGTTCCTGGGGCTTGCTTACCTGCCAGCTCAGCCTACTGGTTAGCTCCAGGCCAGTGAGAGACCTTGTCTAAAACAAATGTGAATGACATCAGAGGAAAGTCACCCAAGATTACACATGCACACACACACACACACACACACACACACAAACATACACGCACACACACACACACAGAGACTGAAAAAATTCTGAAGATTAACATTTTGTCAAATATACTTTTAGAAATTTTGATTTAAATAAATTTCACATTTTACAGACAATGAAACCCACTCCTTAGGTATTAAAATTCCACCATTGATGAGTTGTTTATTTAGACTTAAAATCTTAAACTTGTCATATTCTAAGATTTAGTATACTGTACCCACTATATCCAACTTGTTTTATTCATCCATGGCTGATCGTTTGGAAACATTTACTTCTCTTCTAAAATAGCTTTAAATATTGAAGTGTAACTACACAAAGTAAGTTTGATACTTTAGCGACTATTTCTATGACTTTTGAAACTAACAGTTTCATTTATCTCTTAAAAGTTAAGTTTAAAAGTGTATAATATCGAGGTCAGTCTGGTCTACAGAGCGAGATCCAGGATAGGCACCAAAACTACACAGAGAAACTTGTGGTGGTATTGTGTTCCCCAAAATATTGTGCACCCTAATAAACTTATCTGGGGTCAGAGACAGAACAGCCACAATATTAAACATAGAAGTTAGGTAGTGGTAGCACACGCCTTTAATCCTAGCATGCCAGAAGCAGAAATCCATGTGTTCAAGGATACAGCCAAGCATGGTGACTCACGCCTTTAATCCCAGGGTGTGATGGTAGAAAGCAGAAAGGTATATAAGGCGTGAGGACCAGAAACTAGAGGCATTTGGCTGGTTAAGCTTTTAGGTTTTGAGCAGCAGTTCAACTGAGAGCCATTTGGATATGAGGACACAGAGGCTTCCAGTCTGAGGAAACAAGACCAGCTGAGAAGTTGGCCAGGTGAGGTTAGCTGTGGCCTGTTCTGTCTCTCTGATCTTCCAGTGTTCACCCCAATACCTGGCTCCAGGTTTGATTTTATTAATAAGACCTTCTAAGATTCCTGCTACAGAAACTCTGTCTTAAAAAAAAGAAAAAGAAAAAAAGTGCATAATATAATACCATAAGATAATTTCAGTAGAAAACAGAATCAGAGTTGAAATTATTTAAATGAACATCTCAGGTAGTTTTGATCAATGTAGCTGATGGTGCAGACTTCAAGACTGACAGCAGGTAGAAGAATTCACTGGGAAAAAGAAAAGACAAACTCATAGGCCAAGAGGAAGGTGCAGCGGGCGGTGAAAACACACAGCTGAAGGTATGGGCAGCTGTGCCACCTAGAACTGACCACCTGTGTAAACACATCTCAGGAGGAGGGCCAGGAGACAGGAGAAGTAACTTGCCTTGCCAGTCCTACGTAGGAAGTTAAACCACAGCTAGAAGTTCGGGAAGAGGTCACCTCTCACTAGAGATGGTTCTTTCCACCCAATACATGATTTTCCACTTCCTTTTCCTTTTCTCCGCTCTATGCTTGTTCAAGATCCATGCCGGAATTCAACCAGGAAATGTCTTCCTTTTCCACTTCCCTCTCTATGGTACAAGCATTCAGTGAGAGATTAGAGCGTCACTGAGAGCCCTTTAGAATCATTGTTTTTAGACCAGAACTCATAATTTCATTTTCGCATCATAAGTACATTTAAGCTACTTGATTATAGTTTCCAAATGAATTTTATCTTTAAAATACAGTGGTGTTTCTTTCTGAGATCAAAATTAATTATGATGGAAACTAGTAATTGTCACCTAATTCTACTTTGGGGGTGTGTGCGGGGCTTTTTGTTTGCTTTCCTGAATTGGCTAAAGCAGAGCGATTAGGTGAGAGTACACACTCTATGTGGATTTTACCCTCCCCGACATCTCCTCTGCTCTAACTTTGGCCTAGCCTGTTTCTCAAGACAACCATCTTTAATCTTACTGGGTAGAAACAAGAACTAGGTCCTTCTCTGGAGGGGAGAGCATGCCTGTGGACCACATATTCCCTGCCATACTTAAACATGAAAAAGTCTTTGTAAGAAAGAAAACGCAAGCCGGGCATTGGTGGCGCACGCCTTTAATCCCAGCACTCGGGAGGCAGAGCCAGGCGGATCTCTGTGAGTTCGAGGCTAGCCTGGGCTACCAAATGAGTTCCAGGAAAGGCACAAAGCTACACAGAGAAACCCTGTCTCGAAGAAAAAAAGAAAGGAAGAAAGAAAACACAAAACCTTAGAAAAGAACAGCAATAACCATATGGAGACAAAATGGAAAGCAGGCTGTGTATAGGGTAGCTCCCTAAGGTCTGCATTGGGGATCCAGCAGGGTTCTGGGCGAAGAAATCACAACCTGGTGGGGACTGGCTGCTCTCTGTGTGAGGCTTAGCACAGACTCCTGTCCTTCTGTTCCAGATGAGGGTCTCATAGAATCCATA
The DNA here is from genome assembly GCA_902168325.1 of Peromyscus nudipes. Lineage (NCBI taxonomy): Eukaryota > Metazoa > Chordata > Mammalia > Rodentia > Cricetidae > Peromyscus > Peromyscus nudipes. The sequence continues at coordinate 8,119 of CABHPH010146356.1, forward strand.
GGCAAAGTGACAGCTAGGAACACAGCTATCTACCCTCTACCTGAAGGGGAATGTCAACTCCACTGGAGATCCCTGAGGTAGCCAGGCGATCATGTTTCCCAGTGGAAGTGTACTTCTGTATTTGCTTCTATATGAACCAGACATTCTCCGGGGCTTCTATATGGGGCAGAAAAGGAGGTGCCCCTGTTCATGCCCACCAGAAACGGTTATAATGGCAGATGTCCCTATAAAGGAAGCATAGTTAGCAAGAGAAAAGCCTTAAAGTTTTATTTGATTATTGTTTTATATGGCATGGGAGCCTTTAGATCAGAGATAGGCTCAGGTGGTTACAGTCAGGTTTAAGAAAACACGGGTCAGCATGTAGAAATGTGATTGGAGAAAACAAGATGTGATTTATTAGCTATAGAGTAAGTGGGAGACCCAGTGTTAATAGGTTCAGATACACAGGACCCCTATAGGCCTGTGTATCTGAATACTTGCTCCCGAGTTGGTGGCATATTTTGGGAAGGTTATGAAACCTTTGGAAGTGGAGGCTCATTGGGGGTTGTACATCACTGGATGTGGATTTTGAGGGTTGGTACTCTTGGCCTACTTCATTCTTTGCTCACTCTGATTCCTGAGTGTGCACTAAGATGTGGTCAGCCAGCTACCAATATGCCTTACCCTCCTGCTGTATGGACTCTGGCTTCCTGGAACCACAAGCTCAAGTAGATGCTTTATCCCTTAGGTTATTTTGGCTATGGTGTTTTATCCCAGTAGCAAAAAGGTAACTAATATATCCTACAAGGACTGGCCTTCCAGGTACTTCTTGGCTTCCGTGGTAGCACTCCTTCCTTTTGGGCATAGGGTAGAATAGGTTCTACAATCAAGAGAATTTCCTTACAGCTGTTATAGAGACAGCAAGACAAAGATAAAGGAATAGTTTTAGTTTTAAATCTCAATAGTTTGTCTGATCCATCTTGCAGAAGAGGAACTCTCTAGCTTGATTTATGCAAAAATAATGCATGTTTTCAGATAGAGGGCCCTACGAAAAAAGTTGCTTCAGAGGCTGTGTCTGAGGCCTTCACTTTGTAGTATTCTTTTCTGGGATCCAATAACCTTACTTAATATTCATAAAGTAGTCACAAAAACTTTATCTTTGGATAAAGAACAAAGAGCAGCCAGGCACGGAGACACATGCCTGTAATCCAGCAGTTGGGAGGCATAGGTGGTGAGACCATGATGCACCTGGGCTATATATATGGGGAGATACTGCCTCATAAAACAAAATCAACCAATCACTTGAATACACAAAAAGCCAACCAGAGTGAAGGAAAAAGGCCCCAGGTTACGATTTTGCAAACTGAGGCTTGAGGTAATTTTTAAGTTCCAAATTCTCTAAGTGTTAGAAATGAGACTTGAACCTTAGTCTGGCTGCTTGAGTCATGAGCTCCTACATTACAGGCCAAGGATAAATAAGAGCTAGCTCTTGCTCAGTAGTTATTTAGGTCATACAACCCCATAAAACAGCAGATCCTCTGGGTGCGTAAAAAGGATACTGAATGCTCTCGCTTTAGGATAGTGTTCCCATCTCATTGTCTACCACAAGACAGTTCTCACCAGTTCTGCAGAAAACACAGCCTCTGACATAAGTATTGCTTGTACTTATTGGAAGAAAATGATTAATTTCTTTGTAGCTGTACAAATGTATCAATGAATCAATCCATGTCTAAGGATAAACTTAAAAGTTCATGTGAAAAGACATCCCTTCTCTGTTTTCTGATAGTCAATTTAAGGCACTTTGAATTATCCTGCTTCTTTCCTCCACTATTAATAAATCTACCGCCAAGGCATAACTTTAGTGAAAATCTATGAAGCAACTATCTCACCTTGTATTAAAGCTACTGTGTTAGTCACAGAGCTATCAGTGGGCCCAACACCATTGAAGAAATAGCCAATTCCTTCAGCATTCTCTTCAGTAGGGCCCACAAATGATGTTTTGGTTCATAATCTTATTACAAGCATGTGGTTCACTGGTATTGATTTGAAGATTTAACGTGGGAAGCAGAATTCTCATTTCTCTGCTAGCTGCTGCCACTTTTCAAAGACAGATATTGGTTGATCACTAAGCAATAAATAACAAAATGTACGGGAACACTGAGTTTCCTTAATGCCCTGCATGTCAGCCAAGTACACTGAATGAATGTCTAAAAAGGATATTTGGAAAGCAATAAGAGACAGAATTTCCCCCAGATACATTTTTTTTCTGGGAATTTGCATAGGCTGTTCTCTAGCATGTCCTGTGATATCGAGAAATAGACATGAGAGTCACATTTAGAATGAACACAAAGCTTTATTTATGTGGCCAACATATGGAAATAAGATGAATTTCCAAGAAGTCCCCAGGAAAGGGCTTTGCCTCATTTTTATTTTACCTTTCAATGTAGTGGAAACACATAACCCACATAGTAGGAAATTCATAGTTATTAGTAGAAGATTCATAAAAACCTATGATATGTAAATTTTATAGTACTATTGTCTGAGGCAAAATCTAGGTATCAAATTGACATGAGGGCCTGGGTACATGTAGAGATTCTACTAAAATATGGATTCATTAATAGCTTCCAGCAGTCTTATTATAACAAAATGAATAGGGACTACTAGACTTCAGTTGATTTTTATGTGAACTCAATGGAATGGTATATATATAAACGGACTTTGAATACTGTAAGACCTTTTGTAAAAAAAAAAAAACTTACTCTATTTAATGTAGGAGAATTCTGGAAACACAATGTTCAGTGAAAAAAGGCAAGTGACAAAAAGATTTTATATACTATTACAGCATTTTGAAAACGAGAAAAACGAAGTAATTTATTGCTTAGATCACCTATATGCATGACAAAATACATAAAATGGAATAAAATAGTGTACATAAAATTCTGTACTTTGGCTGACATCCACTTTGGTCAGAGAGATTTTTCTTGTCATGGGAAACAATTAAGACTCATAACTGGCCAAAGTGCTGAGAATAAGTGACGGTGAGTTCTCGGACCTAAATGGACTATCTTTATCAATGCTCCCCATCTGCTAGACTCAGGGGACACTGCACAAGAGGATGCAGAAAAGACACTGCACAAGAGAATGGGTGCTGTGGAGTGCTGACTTCGGGACACGATGTGGCTATAGCACTCGTGAACACATGGCCGTTGAGGTTATCTCCACAAGATCTGTACAAGATCAAGCCAGTCAACATTATGGCTTAGATGAGGTTGGAGCTCCTGAGGCACTACCCCTTACCTGGGTTCTGTTGACTTTTCCTATCTGTCTAGTAGAGGGACAATCATTCTTTGGATGTGTGGGGGTCCACTAGTAACCATTAGGTTCCACATACTTCAGTAGGTGACCTGATACCCATACACACATGGATAACACTAACTGGACTTAATGAGTTATTGAAAAAAAAGTACATGAAGTTGTAAGAGGAAGATATGGGGGTGATCCAAAGGGAGTTGGAGGAAATAAATGGGGGTGGGTACAATCATGCTTCACTGTGCATATACATTACGTTCTTAAAGACTAAATTAAAAATTTTTAAACTAAAAATAAATCTTAAAAGTTCCACAGTGTTATTAGATAGATCATAAGCTTTCAGCTGAGCAAAAGCAGTGAGAAAGCTGTGATTCCTGTCTAAATAACTCAATACTCATGTCCTTCAGAAACAAAAACACACTACAGCATTGTAAACCAACAGAGCAAACAAGCCTTATTCTGTAAACACATTTTGAGAAACGATATGACTTGGGTCTATTACCATGACTGGGTTAGACTCATAACACCATTAGGAAAATTCTTCTTGCAGCCCTTAAAACAAAGTCCTGCCTGTTTACCCCTCTACTGGGGCGGGATGACGACTCAAAGACCTCACAGGTGGCAATGGCGGCCTGTGAGATAAAACCGCCAGACTGCACATTAATTACTGCAGAGAACTGTTGACAAAACAGAGCAAAGAAAGTGTAGACTGAGGCAAAGAGGAGGCGAGTATGTGCCATGACAGTCTTGTTCTGAGAGCTGCTATGCACTGTGACCCACAGGACGAGATCTCAGACTCTGGGAAGCCAGGAAGATGTAAGAAGAGATCTAAGATCTCAGTCAAATTATTTACAACCATGAGAAGAGAATTTTGCTTGCAAGAATTAATTACCCACATACTTTTCCCACCAAGGGAGAAACACACATCTTCTGTTCACTTAATTGATGAAAATACTTCTTTGTGTGTGCTCCTTTTTGGATAAAAATTTCTAACTATTTGCTAACAATTAGCTCCGAATTTCATGAAAGATTATGATTTGGGCTTAGCTTCAGATATTGAAATTTAGTATAACAGAAGTTTATACTATTTTATTTCCTTAAAGGCATCCAAGTTGTGATCTTGTTTTAAGATGAGAAACCAGCTTGCAAAGAATTATGACAACGACTCCAACCAGAAGACACAAGAACAGTATGCAAACATGTGGTTTTGGGCAGAGACCAGATGAAAGGGTTATTAGAAGCATTAAACTAAAAGCAGGAGAAAGAAAATGGACAAAACAAGAACAGAATAAGAAGGATGAGCTACGCAGCCAAACCCAGATGAATAAGAATATATAAAGGAGTTCATGTGTCTGTTTCGATCTCCTCCACGCCAGCAAGGAGGGCTGTGACCGGACAACCGGGGGAGGGCAGGGGAGGGCAGGAGAGGGTAGGGGAGGTTTCCTGTCCTTGCTCTGGCATCTCTGTCACTGGAGCTTTGCAAATTGTCTCCCAATGAATTGAGGCCATGTTCTGGTATGTCTCAGTTTAGGGAAAGGAAGTATTCTAGAACCTGATAATCTACCTCAAACCTGTTTGGATAGCACGAATCTTAAAAGGCCTTATTAATAAAAACAAACCTGGAGCCAGAGATTGGGGTGAATGCTGAAAGATCAGAGAGATAGAACCAGCCATAGCTAACCTCACCTCGCCAGTTCCTCAGCTGATCTCGTTTCCTCAGACTGGAAGCCTCTGTGTCCTCATTCGAATGGATCTCAGCTGAACTGCTGCTCAGAAGCTGAAAAGCTTAACAGGCTCTAGTTCTTGGTTTTCACAACTTATATACCTTTCTGCTTCCTGCCATCACTTCCTGGGATTAAAGGTGTGTGTCACCATGCCTGACTGTTTCCAGTGTGGCTTTGAACTCACAAAGATCCGGATGGATCTCTGACCCCAGAATGCTAGGATTAAAGGTGTGTGTGCCACCATTTTCTGGCCTCTATGTCTATCTAGCAGCTGTTCTATTCTCTGACTCCAGATAAGTTTATTAAGGTGCACAATATATTGGGGAACACAATATATATTAAAATTCTTTATTGAATCTTTGGGAATTTCACATCATGCACCCAGTCCCTATCACATCCCAGTCCTTCTTTATCTGCCTCTCACCTTGTAGCATTCCCCCCAAAAGACCCCCAAATTAATTAAAAACCAAACAAACAAAAAGGCCACCTTACCTTGCTCCTCTGTCTTTTCCACCTCTCTAACACCTCTTCATCCATCCTAGTGACATTAGGAGCTGCGGAATATCACACAGAATATCCTTTTGCTCACTCAACCCCATCCACCCACAATGTTCATTGCAATGAGTCATTGATCTGGTTTCAAGACCTCTGTCTTCTGGCACACCATCATCACTGGACTCTCACTGGAACTCCTCTAGGATGTCCTTCTGTTTCCCCAGTCGTGGGGATCCTGTGGCTATTGTTCCACAGGACCAGTCGATGGTCATGACTGGATCTATGACCCTACTGCAGCCAGGGTCTGAGTTGATGTCAGTGGTTCCTGTTGTACACTGAGGGCTGTGTGGATGCCCAGGGTCTGGTCAGCCACTTAAGACCAGGTTGGTGCCTACAGGACATGCTGCCATTGGGTGACCTGTGCTGCCACTGAGGCCACGGTGACATGCGGGAACAAGCTGCTGCTGAAGGCCATGGTCCAGCTGCAGCTGGGGTCTGTGTTGATGTCTGTGGCCCATGTTACCACAGGGGCCATAGGAATCATGAGTGTTGAAATCTGAGGGCCATACTAAGCCTGCCTGCCCTTCACAGGCCCTGGGATAGCTGACCCTGCCCCTCACTGGACACTGCAGCAGGAAAATTGGCCCTGACCCTGATTGGAGAGCTGGCCCCAATGGCGTGGGCTTAGGAAAGCTGGTTCTGCCCCTCACCTGAGGTGGGCAGTCCCAGTGGCCCAGACTGACCAACTTAGCTACCTCCCAGATCCACATACTGGGCCTTGGGTTGGCTCACCCTAACATCTACCCCATCTATGACCTGCTGGAGTGCATTTTCTGTTTTGTTGTTTGTTTTTGCATTATTGTTTGAAGAGGAGAAACACACACACACACACACACACACACACCCCATACACAGCTGCCTTGGAGCTTGCCTCTGTACAGGATATACATTATCCAACATTATAAAAGCAACATCATCTCCGAGCATGCCACCCAGGGTGCTGTGCCATCTGATTGCCCATCCAAATAGTGCTGGGCCTTTCTTGTTCTAAATCATCTGAAATTAAGGGAGTGGGAATTCCAGAGACTTTTGCTGGACTTTCTTTCAGACATTCTATGAAACCTTTTTGAACTCTTCTACTGCTTCCATAAGTAAGAGCCAAATAATAGCCTCCACGGAACCCCAGAATGCACAGGGCAAGCAAGGCTGGCCTGTTCTCACTCACTCTTAGTTTTGTTGCTCCTGAACCCTGAAGAAACTGCTGCCAGGCTTTGACAGATACAGAAGAGCCTTTATGGACTCTTACACACGGGACAGTTCTGCAGCACCTTTCATACGTATCTCTCCATGAGAACAGACGCGCTAAGTGCTAACCGCTGACGTTAACAAAGGCTACAGTATCAAAAGAGACTTCTGGGAACGTAAGAGATGGCATGGGTCATGCTTTCAAGAACAGCACTAATAACAGAACCAAAAACAGAAAACACCAGTTGGGGAGAAGTGAAAAATCTACTCCAAGTATTTGAGTATCTTTTTCATTAGGAAAGACACCATTGTAGCTAACAAGGGCAGGGTTGTTCTGCAACTCCTTATTGCCCTTGGTATTTACAAATCACAGAAGTGTCTGTCTTCTACAGCTAATTTCAAATGTAATATTGGAAGGGAAGCAAATGTTTCATTTGGGCTCTATAAAATGTGTGACAAGTGAGCGTTTATATGTACGAGGCATCTAATAATGTAGTCATCTTAGTCATCTGACCAAATCAATGTCAGACTTCAAAGTTCAACATTCCAAGTGAAAAACTGATTTTCAAAAGTCAAAGGTCTTTAAAAAAGTGAGGGAAGGAAGAAGTAGCTACTTCTCATTGTATGTACTAAAAATAGGAGCTAGTAAAATGGAAGACTTTCCTCCTTCCAGTGGCATGTAAAGATTTGTGGGAAGGCCAGCTGAGTAGCAGAACACCCATGTAAGGTCCAGACACTCAGTTCCCCTGATTGATAATACTGTTGCCATGGACTTCAATTATTTATCAATTTTGAAACCACTGAATTATTCTGTTCTACTACCAAGAGAGAACACACCACTGTTTTTACCTTCGAATAAACTATTTAAAATATCTTGCAACTAGGACAAATAACATAGAAAGAGCCAAAGTAGCCACCATCCATAATTAATAAATTTATCAACTTTGTGTTAACTTACGTTTTTCCAATTTCAGGAAGAATTCTGGCTTATTTCCCTCCTTGGATATCTTTCTAAGATACTACATTCGTCTTTACCTTCAGAGTTCATGCATTAGACAATTAACCCACAATGCAACAGTGTGGAGATCTGGGCCTTTAAGTGATTAGGTCAGGATTGCTCTGCATGCATGAATGGACTAATGTCATCAAAGGGGTAGATCAGTTATTAGAGGACTGAGCTTCTGATATAAGGATGTGTTCAGCTTCCCTCTCCCCTCCCATGCTGTTTCCCATCCCCCTCTTCCCTTCAGCCCTCTATCTCTTTCCCATAGACTTTACTTCGACGGTAGAAAGATGTGGTTTGAATCAGAAATGTCTCCCAGAAGCTCATGTGTTTGAACACTTAACCAATCATTGGTGGTGCTGTTTGGGAAAGCTATGGAACCTCTGGGAGGTGGAGCCTTAATGGAGGAAGTACATCACTGGAGGTGAGCTTTGAGGGTTTACAGCCTTCCTCTGCTTCCTGTGTGAGGGTGCAAATGTCATCACCCAGCTTTCCTCTCCTTCTGCCTTGCTTTACCTGACCTTAGTCATGCCTTCCCTGTGAGGATAGACTTCATCCCTCTGGAACCATAAGCCAAAATAAACCCTTTCCCCCCCATAAGGTGTTTTTATCAGCATTTTGTTACAGTAACAGTAACCAATGCAATGATGTACCAAGAAGTATCTAACCAGTGTGTGCAGCTTCCCAGTCTGCACAACTATGGGAAATAAGCTTCTATTCTTTTTGGTTTCCTCAAGCTATGACATTCTATTACAGAACAAAACAGACAGAGACATCTGCCTTTGTATGAGCAAGTGCTAGCCTGGAACTGATGTCTATGGGCACATATTTTATGTTTATTATACATCTTTTATACTCCAAAACTTGATTTTTTTCCTGTTTTCAACCTTTATATAAGCTCATGGATGTATAAATATTACACCTATTCTTCTGCAACTTTCTATCTTTTGACTCAAAATTAAGACTTTGTGATTTCATGGTAATGATGATGTGTGTGAAGTTCATTGATTTAAAAAAATTTTTTCTTAGTAGAGTATCCTCACCACTCTGTTAGGATCTACAGCTAGCTTTTGTACTTCTGTCAGAAAACACATACTGTTAGCTGCTTTGGTGGCGTTGGTATTACTGCCTACATTGATTAATTCATGAAAGCTGCAACATTCTAAGTCAGCCATTTAAAAAAAAATTGCTAACGAGAAGCATTCTCTAAGGTGAACTTCTCATCACTTATTTGCGTGCAATATTACCATATTTATTACTGCACACTACAACATGCACATGGAGGCCAGAGAACAACTTGTAGTGATCAGTTGTGTCCATCTATCATATGGGTTTTCAAAGACTGAACTCAGGCCATCAGGCTTGGTGGCTGAGTGCACTGACCTCCCATCTCACCCTCCCATTAAGTTATTGTTTGTTGTTAGAAAGTCAAACAAATATTTGATTGCTTATATATATTTACTAGTTAAAAAAAGAAATTGGTTCTCTACATCTTTTAAAAGTAGTGAATAAATTTTTGTAGCTATGTTGTATACTGTAATTTTAATCTTACGTGTTCATGAACATGTACCTAAATCCATTTAAATTGTTATTCTTTTCCATACTAAGGTTTTCTATGGCTAGTGGGAGCCACTATACATTTTATCTTGCCTATGGAAATGAAAAAAATGAAGAATTAAACTTAATTATTCTAGATCTGGAATCAGGAACTTTCTAAAAAATATCCTAGCTTATTATAGTAGGTTATAATATTTATAGGCCACAATGTAGAGGCTGGATGTATATGTAAGTCAGTGGTATACTACATGTGTATCTTGCATAAGGCCTACAAAACCACAGAAGGGGTAAATTGATTTAAAAAAAAACACAATATGAGTTATAGGAATGCATGTGTAGGTATCTGACTGCTTCTTCATTCTTGACTTGGTATGCTATCATTAAAGTTATGACACTTTAGGCAGGCTCTTGCAGCTTTTTCTTCTTGAAGAAACTCATGAAAAGACTTGACCATCCTGGCATTATTCATGAATCTAAGGATCAATGCCGGTAGCCATGTCAGAGGAGCAGCAGGTAAACTTCGGGAGTTCAGCCTACCAGGAGGCAAGACACTGTTGGGTGAATCTCTGAAAGGCAGGGCCCATAGGGCTTCAGCTCCAGAATGTCTTTGCTGTGCCTTTACATGTTTGCCACTGCCATTTTTCTCTGGTATCCAACATGGTGTGAATGAGTGTGTGGAGATCCCAATGATTTTAATGTAGTGTGATTATCTCAGGGAAATATCCCATTCTACTGGGCATTTTTACCTGTGGGTTATTATGAAGATGATTTCCTCTTAAGCTGTACTGTTTAACTGAAGTAATGATTTTATACAATAAGAGTGTTAGTTTAAAAAGAATTTTGATGATTAAGGGTTTTTAACAAATGTAGTCAGGGATTATGATAGAGGTGAGTGTAGTGGGAAAATTAATATAGGTAAAGGTAGGATATAGTGTTGCCCCTGCCCCTGATAAAGCGGGGGCTGCAGAGGATAGAAAATAAGAACAAGGAAGAGTCACGCAGCTAGGACTTATGAATTTCTCTTGAGGAGCTGTGTAGACTGTGGTTTAGGTTATGATTAAGGAAAACAATCAAGTCCCAGGAATTAGCTCAAGTTCTTTTTGATATTGGGAAGTGTGTTCATGGGTTTCAGTGTGCATCATAGCTAAATCAAAGCTTCAAACAATTGTCTACATGTAACTAGAAAACAAAGAATTGAATGGTTAGTTAGGATAATTGGACTGGACTCTAAAATATGAAAAGAGTAACTAGTAACCTGCTTTTCTGGCAATTATAAAAACTATTTCCTATGTAAATGGTTATAGCTAAAAATCTCTTGATCTATGAAAAGTCTGAAAGATAAATGCTTAACTGTAGTAGGTTCTTGGGGATAATTTGTTTTTCCCCTGTAATACCTAAAATGTTTAAGCATGTAAAGGACAGAAGAAACGTATTTTTTGTTACTTGTATTCATTGTAATCATTCACTTAAAAAATAGAATGTAACCACATTGTGGTTTTTATATTGCCTGAAAGATTTTGCTGGGGTATATAAGCTGTAAGGGAAAAGACAGCAAAATCAGAAGGAAGACACCAGGAAGTGGTGGAGAAGAAAGTTACCAGGAAAGAGAGAGAATGGAAACAACAGGGGAAAGAACAGAACAGAAAAAGAAGAGTAGAACAAGCAACAGAGAGAATAAAATTCAGAAGAAGCTTTCATCCCTCAGAGAAGAAGTCTGGGTGTTTTTCTTGCTGACTTGCACCTCCTTCCCAGTCTCTCTGACCTGCAGAAGAGGCTGGACCCTCTGCAGATCGACTTACAGTTTCCTGAAGAAAGCATCCTCTTTTTCTTTCATGATTTTATTGACTTCATAGACAACTTTGGAATAAGTATCATTTGTGTTAGTGTCTTTTACTCATAAATATGTCACATTGCTTCCCATATGCAGATATACTTTATACCTTTCAGAACATTTTATAACCTATATGAAATTATGGCTTATATTTTATTATATCTAAATTATTGGTTTCTATTTTAAATATTACTTCTATTTAAATTACGATATATAAATATTTACATATATATCTGTAGCACACTTTTTTGTTAGACTGTTTTTGAATCACCAGCCCACAAATTACAATACAGAGACTTCTTATTTATTAATGAAAGCTTGGCCTTCACTTTGGCTTTTTTCTAACTAGCTCTTATAACTTAATTAACCTGCTTCTGTTAATCTATGTTCTATCATGTGGCTTGGTTACCTTTCCTCTGTCCTGTATGTCTGACTTGTTCCATGCAGTTGGCATCTCTCACACACCTAGTTTCATCCCTCTGACTTCCTCCCTCTCTGCCCGGAAGTCCCGCCTATACCCCTTGCCTAGCTATTGGCTGTTCAGCTTTTTATTACACCAATCACAGCAATACATCTTCACACAGTGTACAAATATCCCACAGCATATACCTTACACTTTATTAAAATAAATGAGCTTCAAAGGAAATAAAAACCTGGTAGTCTTCCAGAGAATGTGTGACTAAGACATGTAAAAGTAAAATTTGCTCAAACAAGGACAGAAGTTAAGCTCTCCTTAGTAAAGGCAGGGCCTGTGGTAGATCATGAGCTAGTCAAGTAGCATGCATGACCCCTCCCTGAATGGACAAGTAACTCCCTACTTGGGACAAGGTAGCATGCATAAAACGTGTGGACTTCTTACTGGCTGGGCCCCCAGTGCACTAAAAAATGACCAACCTTGCCAGGCATGGTGGCACACACCTTTAATCCCAGCACTCGAGAGTCAGGCAGATCTCTGTGAGTTTGAGGCCAGTCTGGTCTACAGAGTGAGTTCCAGGACAGGCAGGGATACACAGAGAAATCTTATCTTGAAAAACAAAAACAAAAACAAAAACACCAAAATGATCAATCTCAGTGAAGATTACCTCAGCTTTCATGCAGTTCCACTTTAGGATCCACAAAAGCCCATCTTGCAAGACGACACTGTAATGCCATGTTTCTGTCTTGCAGACCTTCTTACTTTCAGGGTTTCTTTCTCACTTTTCCCCAGGGACTCTGTATTCCCTCTGCTTATTCCTTGTCTGAGTTTCCTTCCTTTTGGGGTCTGAAACGTTGACCCCAGAGGCCACTGTCTCGGGGTAGCTTTGTAGGTTTGAGTTTCTGGGACCTAAATTCTTCTTTTAATTAAACCCACAAGAGCCAAAGCACCCACATCAGAATCAGTATTATTAAAATTACAAAGCAGAAAAACTGGGGACATGGCCTTACTGTGTAGATCAGGCTACCCTTGAATTTGTGGTCCTTCTGCTTTAGCTTTCTGAGTCCCAGGACTACAAGCCTTCTCCATCATGCCCAGCTGAGAAAAACAGTTCTTGCTATCGGGCTGGCCAGTTGATGGGAAGTAGACTGAGCAGTTCCAACTGTTCAATTAAGACGGCAAACATGGAAAATGGGTGAACTGAGACCACACAGGAAGCAAAGTCTATCCAGCTTTCCTTCCTTTCTTAGGGGTAAGAGTCAAAGACGTGTTTTTCCACTAGGCCAAAGAAAAGGCAACACATACGGATAAATATTGAAGAGAAGGTTAGGAGGACACGGTGGTGGTCAACCGGAGGATAGGCAGATGCAATTTGTACTCATCCACAACAGCCTTGGTACAGCAGGAACGTGAACTCTAGCCTGGTTTCCTGGAACCTGCAGAGGACATTGGTTAGAGAGTCCTCCTTTTGTGATCTTTCAATTCAGTGTTTCCTAAATATGATGATCATTTGAAATATTTTAGAGTTTGAGTTTCTAGTCAATGGGGCCAAGAGCAAGAATTCCTTCAGCCTATCACTTCCCGCTCATTCATCACTAGCAAGTCGGCTACTTTGCAGTTGATGGCACCAGCCTTCCATCTGAAGGTCTATGCCACTGCTAAGGATGGAAATACACTGCTTTCCCTAACCTGAGCTTAGCAAGGCAAATTTGGACCAGATGACCACATAAGCACAGACTTTGGATCCTAAGAGAAATCTTGGATTGAGTTATTTCTTCCCTGGCTTATGTAGGGGAGGAAGTGAAGTCCTACCAAAGCCAAGTCAGCTGTTAGGGATATGTTTTAGATGAGTGGAATCTGCTGCTTTTCCCTCTTATCATGAGGCTGCATGAACATCCACACCCCAAGGAGATGACAGGTTTGTTTCACTATACATAATTAGGGCTTAATGAGATTTAATTATTTATAATTACCAAACTAGAGACTGCACATAGTATATTCTACTCTGCATGCTTGAGTACAAATGTGGAAGGTCAGTGAAGTCAGTAATTAGCATGCAGAGGCTTGTGTGCGTAGTAATTGCACTATAGTTACCAAGACTGCTGATGAGGTTTGCGCAGAACATCACTCATTCATCAGCGATGCTGAAGCTTTCCAAGTCTATATAAAGACTGGTGGAAAATCAACTCTACAGCCAAAAATAATTGGTGCCTAATTTCTTGGTAATTTCATTTAAATAATATATGCTATCATTTATTGAGTCCTGCCATGGATCAAAGAGAAAGCTAACTACTTGGCAAATTATCACACTTGATCTTTTATATTGCTCATCAGATGTTAATATTCCCATTTTATAGATGAACCTTAGTATTAAGTGACTATGTGACTTTGGGTTTGACCACTGACTTCTGAGTCTATACTATCAATCTCTGTGCTGTGTAGACTAAGTGGATTCTTCACATTATGTTTCCCCCATCTGAAATTCCAACACAAATTATTCAAGTCAGCCTCTTAGATATTGAAGAATTTTCCAGAGCTCCACATTTCCCTGGAAAGCTCTGAGATTAGATTTTTTCAAAACAACATCTGATCAATGCCATTACTTAATCATTTAGCTTGCACTATTTATTTTTAAAAAGATTTATTATTGTTATTTTGAATTATATGTATCTAAGTGTCTCTGTGTTTGGGTATGTGCATATGAGTGCACTGTGTTATTTCATAGTCCATGTTCCATACAATATAGTTTGAAGTGAGACCCCCTTACAAAAAAGTGGAAAAAGAAAATGCTATCAAAATAAATAAATCTAGTAGGAGATTTTGTGAGCATTTATGCACAGAATATCTGTCAATGTGTCGTAAATTTAGATCCCAATTAAATGCACATGTGCAATGGTTGCCTATAAAATGTGAACATGTGGTAGATACTTTTAAAAACCACAAATTTAAGCATGCTCCTTACTAAGAAATAGTTGTTATATGACCTCAAACAGAATAATACAGCATTTGTGAGACATCACATCATTGCCTGACTTTCTCTAAGGAACTCAAATGGATTTGTGTGTAATCAGGCAAGGTTGAAAGTCTTTCCCATGTTCTCAGGTTTGGCTTGATAATTCTCTTCACTTTCTACCCGGTAGAGCAGATCGCTATACTTGGGTTGAACTAGGAAGTTCTGACCCACTGGCTTCTTTTAACCTAGTCTGGTCACCAATACTTCTCCTTTTCCATCTTGAAGAACACAAACCAACTTCAACAACTCGCCCCTAAAGCAGATGCTGTCATAAGTTGTTAAATAAATGCATATGTATGCCGCAGAAGTGGTGTTCATTTTCTAGTTAGCAATGGTCCTACAATTGCAGATTATTTTCATGTAGCCGCTCCTTCATCTATGCCTTTCCTGGTCCTGAAGAGATTGGAGTTAACGACTCAGTT
>CABHPH010146356.1:23211-44602 GCA_902168325.1 Peromyscus nudipes
GAGAGAGAGAGAGAGAGAGAGAGAGAGAGAGAGAGAGAGAGAGAGCTGGAGATAGAATCCAGGGTCTCATAATTATTGAGCTATCATACCAGTCTCCAAAATGGTTTTTATTTAGGTAGTATGATTAAGACACAGTGGAATACAAGTAAGTGGAGAATTCATATCGAATTGAGAAATGTTTTAGAAAACCTTCCATAAAGAAGTAAATAAGTAGCCTATGAATCACGTTTGAATAGAGATATTGATTGCTCAGGCATATGAAGCAGAGCAAACAGATGTGCTGTGAATAGAAGGTGAATGCTCTAAGGGGAGAACGCAAAATGGGGCAGAAGGACCAAATGTTTGCAGGAAGGTTAGGGACCAAATAATGGAGAACATTAAATGAAATAATAGTATCAGGCAAATAACTACAGTATTTTTATATATTCCCTAAGTAATGTACTTAATGTATCTTCCAAATGTGTGCATGTTCAGTTATGAAAACAGTGTTGTCACTGTAGTTAGAGAGTAGGAGACAGGTTGCTCATGATTTGATCTTAAGATGGCATCCTGAAGATGATTGGACAAGCGCATGAGGAAACTTGCTGGGGTCACGGAAATATTGTTTTCCACTTATGTGACAAAATACCGGAGGCCAGTTACTTCCTGAAACTATTTATTAAGTTCACAGTTTTAGAAGCTGAAAGCCTGCGTTGGGTGGTCCTCTCAGCTTGTTCTCTGGGGACAGTCTAAGTGTATCTTGTTAGAGCATGTGGAAGAGTTCACATGCTGGAAACAGAAAACTCCTGAATGGGGAGCATTCCCGCTCTGCTAATAACTTCTTTCTTGAGAACCAACTCACTGCATGCGAAGGACATTAACTCCTTCAAGGAGCAATATCCCCAATGAGCCAGTCACCCCACCCCCCACTTCTTAAAAGAATTCACAACTGCTCAGCATCACCACACTGGAGAGCAAGTTCCTAACACAGGAAACCTTGGAGGACACTCAGACGATATCCAAACCATAGCAAGGAGACTTTGGTTATGGGAGTCTAGACTTAGCTGGCTCTATGGTTAGCATCAGCTAAACTCAGGCAAGTTAGCAGTTAGTATAGGTCGTGAGAACTCACTGCTGCTGTTTCTCACCGTTGCAAAAGCTGATGATGATTAACTAAGTGATGTAAAATCACTCACTGTGTGATTATCTCACCATTCTGGAGACCAGACATCCTAACGTGAGTCCCCAAGGCTGGGTTCAGCCAGGAAGTTCTAAGGAATATCAAATCCCTGCCTTTGGTTCATGGCTCTTCTCTCTCCTCCACCCCCTCTGTCAAAGCGGGTGGTGTCCGGTTGAGGCTTGTATTGTTACGTCACTGCAGTATCCTCTTCCACATCTCTCCCTACAACCCTTTCAGAAGGAAACTTCCAAATTACGTTGAACCTACAGCAATGATGATGTTTAACAACCTATTATGGTTAGTGTTATTTGTCAACTTGATAAAATCTGGAATGACTGGGAGAAGGACCTCCAGTTATCCTTGGAGAGGATTGCGTGTTTGTTTGCATTAACAGGGGTGGGAAGATTTACTCCCCCCCTCCCCCCTGGGTATGACACCATCCCATGACTAAGATCTGGTACTGTCCAAATGAAGAGACAGACTGAGCTGCCCCATACATTCTTCCATCTCTACTCTCCTAACTGTGGTGTGACGTGACCACTTGCTTCAAGCTCTCCAGCGATCTTAATTTCCAAGCCATGATGCACCATGAGCGAGAATAAACCTTTCATTGGGACCAGAGAGACTGCATTCCCAAAGGACCAGAGTTTGGTTCTTAGCATCCATGAGGGGTGGCTTATAACTTCCTGTAGCTCCAGCTCCAGGGGATCTTTCACTTCTAGCCACTGTGGGCACTCTCGCACATGTGCACATGCCTCCAACACATACAAATAGTTAATCTTTTTAAACGGTTCATTATAAAGTTTGGATTGTGTGACTTGGGATGCTATGCTGACCCTAAGGTGGCATGTTGGAGCTGAAGATCCAGGAAAGCCTATGGTGCGGATATAAAGGTCTGACAGCTGAGGGGCCTGCTGTGCAGACTCTAGTCTCCAGAGGCCTGAGACCCACATGTGCTGAGGGCAGAGAAGAGAGACACCACAGTCAAAGCAGCCAGGCAGAAGCCTACCTTCCATTGCTATTTTTGTTCTATTCGGGTCCTCTGTGATGTCGACGATGTCCACACTCCTTGCAAGGGTCATTTGCTTTATAATTCCATCAGCTCAACTCACAGTCTTCCAGGTCACCCTCAGGAGATCCCTTGATATACATTAAATAACTGTTTTATCTTGGTTATTTAATGCATTATCTAGCTATCCTGTGGCCTGCTCAATTTGACACATGCAGTTAACCAGGGCAACAGCCATAAATACACTTCTGCTACATAGCAAAAATTGAGGGGGAACTCAAGAGTATGAATAGACTTTATTCTGAAGGCTAGCTTGGATAAGAGTTCTTTTAGCTTGATTTTGGCTTCTTGCTTATTCTTTTGCTGAATTTTATAGGCAGTTCAGGATCTGTGTTCTTTCTCCTTCCTTTGACTCATGCTGAATATTTTAATTCTCTCATTTTGTGCCAAATAGCACATTCCTTATGTTAAATTCATTCAGGGAGTACTAGAGCATACTAAATATATATAATTAGGCTTACTAAAAGCCTGAAAGCTAGCTGTCTATTCCTCTATTTAACTCGACATGTGATGAGCATATTGTAAATGCAAACTGAGCTCCCAGGGTGCCTTGCTGCTGCTCAGTACAGATCCACAGTGTAATTCTACGGTGTAACATTCACTTTCCAACAAAAGAAAACTCACCCAGGAGAGTGCAGATTGTTATCTTTGGTCTGAAGTGTGAGTAACTGAAATGCAAATATTCCTGCATTTAAATTATAGTAAAAACCTTCTATTGGGTGAGAGTCTCTTTCCTCTCTGATCATATATGCATTAATTAAATACATGTAAAACTTTGAATAACACTTGGCACATACCAAGGCTATATTTGTTTTTGTGGTTACTGTTGCTATAAACTTTTAAAATATGGCATTATAGCTTGTCACTTCATTGAAAAGGTTTTCCATGTGTCAAAGGAGGGATGGAGACAGTTGACTGCCAAGTTTGAGTTCTTTTATTCTATAGTTTATTTAGGGTTGAAGACACTGTTGTGTTTTCAGAATACACGAGTTCTGAGTTTTCTAGCCTTGCTTTCAATCGAACAGAGCAGGCTAAGTAAAGAATAGATATTTTTACAAATGAATTATTAGATATACGGCTGTATGTTTTTATGGACGTAGTGAACGAAAAAGGAGTTGGCGAGCAGCCACTGACGAAAGTTTGCAGAACGAAAGAGTGCACACAGTGCCAGTCTAGCACAAACACTGCAAAGCTTTGTTCTAAGGTGACAGGGCCCTTCCTAATCACACCAGACGTCCTGTGCTGGGTGACCCATCTCTCTCATCATAGCACAGGAAGCTGGTGCTGTCAGGGCTGTCTGTGACCCTCTGCAGGGAGTGTGACCGTGAATTAGTACTACATGTAATATTTTAATGGAGTAAAAAGCATCATCCACGAGTGGTTAAAATCATCCACATGGCATCAAACAGTGCCAGATAATGAACAAAAGGTTCATTTTGAAAACGCTAATTGTTTATTCTTTAATTTGTCTGATTTATGCTTTTGAAATGTATACAGAGCTTTCCACATGTACTCTGAAGGAAAAAAAAAACCAACAACAAAAAAGCATTGAATCTGTGACATATTTGGGGCTGTTGAGTACAATGTTTGTCCCAGCCCTTTGAATCTAAATTTCTAAGTGATTTTGACTCTGGCTCCAAGCTGGCGAGCCTTGGGGGGTTCTCCCTTCCAATCCCATTGTTTCACAATGTGAGGATGGGGTTCTACAGAGGTTTCACGGCTCCAATAGCATTACATCACTTCTTCGAGACAGAAGTGGCCCAAGAACACCGGTGTCTAGTTCCTCCTGTGACATTAACTTCTCCTTTTCTGCTCTAATTTTTATGAACTCCTGGATGTCAAGAGCATCACTGTATCCACATCCCCTTCTAATCTCGCTTCCAGGCTATAATCTATAAACACATTTATTTAAATGCCATTGCTGTTTCCTTCTAAGCTCCAGTTTTCCTTGCCAGCAAGCCTGTCATGAGATGTGATTTCTCTCATGGGTTCCCGAAAGAGGTGATTTTGAGAGCCAGCTGACAGAGGGCCAGAGCCCTGAGGCCATCCGCTAACATCCATACATATTTACACATTGTGCTTTTATTAAACCAAGTGTTTCAAGCACAACCCAAGTATAGGTTTTTTTTTTTCCCACTGACCTCATTTAGGAAAAGAAAATACGTTGTTGCAAAACTACAGCCCAGCCAAGAAGGCTTCTGACAGCTTCAACTGTGCACATGATCCATGCTGTACCATGTTCAGCCTCCTGCTGCAGGAGAAAAGGTAGCCACAGGGTGATGGAGTTGTAAATGCTGTTATGGTTCCTGTCCTGGGATACTGCTACAATGGACACAGTTGAGGCTCATGAGTCTGTAACCTCAGGGTCCATGTTAATAGACGTGTGAGAGGTCCGTGGTGTGTCCAGAAGCATGCCACGTAGACATGTTCCAGGTCAGATTGTGAGTGATTAGACCTAACCAGATTCTTTTTCTCTTGAGAATTTGTGAGAGAGAAGAGGAAAAGGGCTAAGAATAGAGTTAAGCTAGAACTGGGAGCTGTTTGTATACCAGGAGGATGATTGAAGCACCGAGACAGGAAACAGATGGCTCATGTGTCTTGGAGTAACACAAGATGGCTATTTGGGCCACTTGAACTGGAAGACTAGCTCAGTGGTAGAGCTCTTGCATGGCACATCAGCAAGACCCTTTTGTTCCTAGCATTATAAGAAATCAAAACAAAAATGAATAAATATGTAAAAATTGCAGGCTTGTTAAAGCAGTAAATAGTTTGTGGGCATCTACTATATGTTGGACACTGGAGCAGATAGGAGTCACCGCTCTAGATGTTTGGGATATAGTACATAAAATGAACAGAAACAGATGATAAGATAATAACAAAATAAAAAGACAAGTTTAAAGGTGAAGAGTGCTCAATGTATTTTAACAAAGAACTCTTGTCAAAGGATATCAAGAGAATTGACAGTGGTAAACAACAGAGCTGGCGATTTTAAAGAGCACCCAGAGCAAGTCTTACTGAAAAACATTTGAGCAAACACTGGAGAGAGTGAGGCATCCATCTGTGTAGACATCCCATAGGAGCTGGCGCCCCTTGGAGCTTGCTGTACTCCGTTAGAATGGATGGAGGCTGTTGGAATTGAACATGGTACCAGCCCAGACATGGTGCTAAGATAACCTGGGCAGACAGCAAAGCACACTCGCCAGAGCTTCTCAGAAACAGTATCTTAAGTGCGTTGTAGAAGTGATCCAGGCTTCACAAAATGTGTAGCATCTCTTGGTCATGAGGGCGCACAATTCCTAAACTTCTAAGGATGATACAGCATTTAGTTTTATTTGAGGGAATTGCTTTTACTTGTCTCCCAGTGTTTCTTAGACATTACCTCATGCAGCCATGGATGGTGGTGCTCCCAGCAGGCCCTCTTGCCTCCTCTCAGCATCTCTGTGAGCCTGTCCAACACGGCTGTGCTTTCCTCCTACCCAATGCCACTTAGAACTGAGTTTTAGACACTGAGTCTGGTGCTGCCTTACTGGAGCTGCAGGGTCTGCCCTTTCCTACCCTGCTCTTCCCAAACTCTCTTCTGCTCCCCCCTTAGCATGGCCTGTAATGCCTGAGTAGGAAAGGGTATAGCTCAACCTTCACCTCAAGCAGAGATGCCCCTGAGATCAGCCTGTTAATCCACAGATGTGTTTTCATGTGTTTGAGTAACTATCTGAATGGAATTACTGTGTTGTATGGAAAAGGTATATTTGACTGAATGAGAAACTGTCATTTGTTTGTTTACCATATTTTACACCTTATACCACCAAGTTACGAAAGCTAAAAGATTCTTCTTACTTCTTTTAATTGAACTATTTGATGTTGTTGGTTGTTTTTACTCTTTGAGGGGACCTGCCACCCAGCTCCATAATAAATCACATGGTGGTTTATTCTTTTTTATGAATGTCTAGCCTTAACTTGGCTTGTTTCTAGCCAACTTTTCTTAAATTATCCCACCTATCTTCTGCCTCTGGGCTTTTATTGTTCTCTATTTCTTTATACTTCTCTTTACCTCTTACTCTGTAGCTGGCTGTGTGGCTGGGTGGCTGGCCCCTGATGTCCTCTCCCCTTCTCCTTTTCTTGCTCCCCAATCTCTCCTCCCAGATTTCTCCTTCTATTTCATCTCTCTGCCTGCCAGCCCCGCCTATCCTTTCTCCTGTCTCACGATTGCTGGTTGTTCAGTTCTTTATTAGACCATAAGGTGTTTTAGAAAGGCACAGTAACACAGCTTCACAGAGTTAAGCAAATGCAACGTAGAAGAATGCAACACATCTTTGCATCATTAAACAAATGTTCCACAGATGTGACACATCCATCTTAAAATAATATTCTACAATAATTGGACTTTCTTTTTTTTTTTTTTTTTTTGGTTTTCGAGACAGGGTTTCTCTGTGTAGCTTTGCGCCTTTCCTGGAGCTCACTTGGTAGCCCAGGCTGGCCTCGAACTCACAGAGATCCGCCTGCCTCTGCCTCCCGAGTGCTGGGATTAAAGGCGTACGCCCCCACCACCTGGCAATTGGACTTTCTAATTTCACTTTTTTTCTTTATGTATTCTGGGTACAATATTTTGTCAGATAATGTATGTATTTCCTCAGTTATGCTCAGACCACTTCGTTTTCAGTAGTGTCTATCAAAGTGTTGAAGGGTTTCTTAAGATGAAATCATGTTTATCAATTTTTCCTCTTATGGTTTATGTATTTTGTTTTTAAGAAATTCTCTTAAAGCTGGGTGTGGTGGTACATGCCTATAATTCTGCTTTTTGGGAGACTAAGGCATGAGGATTACCATGAATTAGAAGGAGCACAGGGTATGAAGTAAGTTCAAGACCAGCCTGGGATACATGATGAGACTTTGTCTCAAACCATAACAAACAAATAACTATTTACAAATTTACATTTAGGGTTATAATCCATTTCAAGCTATTTTTTATGTATGGTAAAAGGTAAAATTCAAATTTCATTTTCTCTATATTTAATTTCTGATTGTTCCCATAGCATCCACTAAAGAATTTATTTTTCTTTAAACTATTTCATTAATGTGCAATGTGTGTGTGCATGTACATGTATGTGTGTCTGTGTGTGTGTGTTCACAGTGCATATACCTGCAGAGGTCCCAAGGAGACATCAGATCCTCTGGAGCTGGAGTTGAAGGTTAGCCTTTGACCTAGCTGGGTCCTGGGGGCTAAACCAGGTCATTTGGAAGAGCGGCAAGCACTCTTAAACCCTGAACCATCTCTATAGCTCTCTTTTCTTCCTTCCTTCCTCCCTCCCTCCCTCCTTTCTTTCTTTCTTTCTTTCTTTCTTTCTTTCTTTCTTTCTTTCTTTCTTTCTTTCTTTTCATCTTTCTTTTTTGTGGTGAGAAGGTGATAGAGATTGGCCTAGAGGCCTTGTTCTTGCTAGGAAAATGCTGTATCTCAACCCTATTTGACTTCTTAGCTTTAGATAGGATCTCCTTAACTTGACCAGACTGAACTTGCCTTACTTCTTTATCCCTGACAGTCCTTTAACTTGCAATTCTTGGATTTCAGCCTCCCAGGCTGCTGGTGTTACAGGCCTGCGGTACCACACCTTTAGGGAACAGTGTTCTGTTCTATTTAATTAATTTAGTTTCTTCATCAAAAATAATTAAGATTTGTGAGGCTTTATAAAACTTCTATACATTATTCTAACTACTCACTGTTACAACTTGGATTTGAGATATGCCCCGCCTCAAAGACTCGTGAGTGTAAGGCTTGTGCCCAGGTGACTTTGGTAGGTGTTGGAGACCTTAGGAGGTGGGGTCCAGTTGGAGAAAGTAGTCTAATTCCTCTTTCTCTCTGCTTCCTGGCTGCAACATGAGGAGCTCCTTTGGGCATGTGCCTCTGGCTCACTCTAGCCCCGGAAACAATGGAGATGAACGAACATTTGGTTCCTGAAACCAACACTTCCTACGCTCAGGCATTTTTCTATGTTGCTACAGCAATAGAAAGCGTAGTAGCAGCCATATGCCAACACCATGCTGCTTTGATTGCAATAGCCATTCTTGAAATAGATACCACTCTATTCTCTGTGTTCCTTGTACTTTTCAAGACAGCTTTGATTATTTCTATGTCCCTTACATTCCTGTTTCTATGTTATACAACAGTGGTCAGTACAACTATAAACCCATCTGGCTTTCATTGACTCAACATTTTACTAATACTTTTCTTAAGTATGTGGTTTTTATGACCACAGAGAGATTTTTCTAGTTTGCAAATATTTGATTGGTTGCATTTTCTAGTTAATTCTTTTAACTGCTTTGTTTTATATTATAGAAGATTCCTCCTTTTATAAACATTTACTAAAATATTTCATGAGCTGCAATTAACTGATGACTATTAAAATCTTTACACATGTCACATTTTACCTTGCATACAATAGGTAAACATTAGTGTAATGATGATTTTTTTTTTGATTGCAGGAAATATCAACTTCACTGGTATATCCACACAACTAAAAGACCATTGTTTATTTTTTGTGAGGGATAAGAACACAATTTAAATTTCTAAATGATAGAATTATCCAGACATTTCTAGACACTAGAATAATCCTTTTTGAGTCAAAAATTGTCATTAGAATCATCGGAAGTCTTATCCATCTAGAGACTCACTTATTGGCCAAGATTTAGCACACAGTGGGCATCTTAATGACAGGATTAAAAAGAAGAAGGAACATTGTAGCTGTTGTTATCCTGTTCCTGCCCAGTTCCTGTGGTCCTCACACCCAAGTAAACACTCAAAGACTTATATTATTTACAAACTGTATGGCCTAAAGGCTCAGACTTCTTGCTATCTAGTTCTTATATCTTAAATTAACCCATTTCTATTCATCTATACCTTGCCACATGGCTCATGGCTTACCAGTATCTTTACATGTTGTTTCTCATGGTGGCGGCTGGCAGCGTCTCTCTGCCTCAGTCTTCCACTTCCCAGAATTCTCCTCTCTCCTTGTCCTGCCTATACTTCCTGCCTGGCTACTGGCCAATCAGCACTTTATTTATCAATCAGTCATCCACAGCAGAACATGCCTGAAGACAAAGTACACCACCACACAGGGATAAAACAGAGTTTAGCGAGGTAGCTTCACAGATGGATGGCAGGAATTCCGGTCTTATGTTTTGGAAATGAAACAGCGCAGACAATGTATTAAACATGTATCTATGATTTGCTATAATCAGAGTAAATTAAGGACTCTGGTTCCTTATCTCATTTTTCTAGTTACCAGTGAGGTAAAGTTTCAATGACATATTGCTGTATATTGTATATCCAATAAGTTCGAAGCACTCCCCAGCATGGTGGACTAACAAATTCAGATTTTACTTCTAAATTGATAGCTATATTTGCGTACATCAAGATCAGAATGGTGATCATTATAAATACAACAATGTCCATGGTAGTCACTTACAGAGCTGCAAACACGCCATGTTGTTAAATCTGCCTGCCTTTCTGTACTCAGAAAAGCATTACTTCCCCTTCCTCTTCATAGCTCTTGTCTAAGCATGCTTCGCCTAACACATGGGGCTTCCTCACTCTCTCTAAAGCTCTCTCTATTCTTATTTTTGTCATAGGGTTGCTTATTTGCCGCTGGATCTTCATCTGCAAACCTTCACATCTAACTCGAAGAGGCACCACATTTTCTGTTCATCTTCTCTATCTATCTCTCTGGGCTGTTGTTGAGGTTTACACCTTCCCTATCCTAGGGTTTTTCTTCTATACTGAAATAATATTGCCTCCAAGATTAAAAATATTAAAGAAATAGAGGCCATGAATTTGAGAGAGAGCAAAGAGGGCTGTACGTGAGGAGGAAAGGGAGTTGGAAAAATTATATTTGAATTTCAAAGAAACCAATGGCTATGCTACGTGTATGACTCACATCATCTAAATGACCTGTATCAAAATGCTGCTTTCAGAGCTGATGGGTTCAGCCATATTTTCCAGGACACCATATGATCAGGCAATGTTGTAGTCAAACGCCTTTTGGGGCAAAAGGCAGAAACACACCTAACCCAACTCAAGCACTTGAGTACAAAATTACAGCAAGGTTCAGGGGAATTCAAGAACTGAGTCTATGTTGTAAACAGATCACAGAACCCGAAGTTACACATCTGTCAGGAATAGGGATATAAGGGTTATGGGGTACAGCTATTTGCTGTGTGTGGGGTCCAGCTTCTTCTCTGACTACCTCTTCCTCGGCTTATACACAGCTCAGAGGGATTGTTCCACCCCCTGTTCTATCATACAGCTCTTGGGAATTACGTTTCAATTTCCTGTCTGTTAACTAGCCAAGTTCCTTGCTCTCCAAATTTACAGAGAAGATTGGTTCTGCTTCAGATGTTTAGCCAGATCCCATTGAGTAAATTCTAGAAATATGAGGAGGCATGTCTTTAGGTAAGTTGTCTCATCAGACACAATAAGCTATGATCAGAAAAGGGGTGTGGAATTACCCATGGGGGGTGGACTTATTCAGTCCCTGAGATCAGCCACATAGTATACAATATGCTGGAAAGTTGTGAAAGAAATAAATGGGCGATGAATCAGTATGGAATCTGAAGCATAGACATGAGACAGATAAAGCTGATGCAATCTGGTAACGTGCAGGCTAGATTCTCCCACAGTTCTCAGCCATGGAGCTCAATTTAATTTGTTCATAAACTACATAGCATGGCAGAAGGCATTTTCAAACTAGTGAGGTATCAAGAAAAAAGCCAAAACAAAAGAAAATAACAACTAAGAATCTGTAGCCTCACCCTGCTCCTCTGCTGAGCAGACCGCCCTCCACCAATAGGGCTTGTAGACCGTGGAGCTGTGTGTTGGACAAGGAGCACAGCCTCTTCCGTCCCTCCCTGTCCTCTGCAGCATAAACACATTTACATCTGTGCAATGGCTTCTGTGGTTTTGTTGCCTTTAAACAGTTATATCTTAAAAATGCTCTGTTTTTATTTTTTTTCTTTCTTCTCTTGGGTCTTGCATAGTTTTATGAACTTTCCTATGTATCTATCTACTTTATCACGTCTGGGATTAGTTTGTTCTAGATGCATAGAGAAAATGGTTCCTCCTTTCTGTTCTGAACCATGACCAAGAATGGCTTTGTGCTCTGGGGGCCCAATGTGTATCCTTGGAGCTCCAACAAAGCTGTTTCTGAGACAGTTCTTTGGAGGTCTGTATCCAAACAGGTACAAGGCTATTCTTTGTATGAACCTCTGCTTATCCACATCTGACCTTCGGACATCCACACTAACTCTACTGTATGCTGTGAGTGTATCAGGAACACAGGTCCCACAAACATTTATCTCAGCAATATTGTCAGGTAAATGACACAGTTTACTAGGGGAATTCATGACGAGAAGCGCTTTACAAAGGATTCCTCTACTGGTAACTCTATCATACTGTTAATGCATCCCAATCCTGGGATACCAGACATTACAATAATAATTCCATCCATTATTTTCTCCTATATTACACTGGAGTCTCTGGAGTTAGGCATTATTCTGAAATTGAACTAATACCACCTAGCCAAAGAAAAAAAAGATACTTGGGTTAATATGTTGGTGCAGGTCTGTAGGTCTAGTAGTGCTCAGAAACAGGTGTTAATAGATTGTTTGTTTATATGTTCGAGTGTCAGTGTTTCTGGTATCAACTGAATTGAAGTAAGATCTTCTGAGAACAGCTTATGTCTCAGTATGCATATATATATATATATATATATTCCAGTGTCCATGGGACATTCAATCTCCTCCTTAATTACAACAGATGTGAAGACTTAATGCCACAGCTGATAAAGTAGGGAATGTGGCAAATAATTGAGGGAATTACAGGACAACCTTAGAGAAAATTCATCCTTGGAGGAAGTCTGCTGTGGAGATGTTCACTCTGAATATATTTCTTACTTGGTGTGTTGTGGCGACCTCTCTCTAACGTTTTCTTTTTCTGATCATTCCTTGCCATAAACCAGAAATAGGAAACTAATACCAGCTTCCAGTGGGAACTGGACGTCAAATCCACCAAGCTGAACTTAAAAGAGTTTTAACGGGTTAAACACTAGAAGATCACAGAAGCCACATGGACCACAGAAAGGAAGGAAGCATGTTTACAAGGTCAATTAAAAGCATAGTCAAGTGAATGACCTGTATCGGGGTAGAATTTTACCAGAAGCAGCCAACAGCATCATTCATGGTAAAATCAGGGCAGGCTAACTATAAACTTAAAAGCTAACCACATGATTTAAAAGGTCTCATAAAAAACATGCATCCTGCAGACACATAAATATATACATAAGTGAGTGAGTATATGTGGAGGAGTATGTGCATGTGTGACATGTGTGTGGCTACATGTATACATGTGTGCGGATGTGTATGCATGAGTGGGGTCTACTCTACTACTGGCCGTGCAGTACTATGTGATCCTTTCTCTGCTGTTTATCCCTATAATCTTTTTCAATACTATGTTTGGTTTTTTTCTTGTTGGCTTCAAACTTGATTTCTAGCAAACTAAATTATTCTTCCATCATCAACTCTGTTTTTCTCTGTCCACAAAATACATTCACTTATCATCCTTGCCACAATCACTTACAGATGGCTTAAAATATTAGGTAATGTGCTGGAACCTAGACACCACCCCTTTAGATAAGAAATGCAGCATTGTGACATGATTGATTGGAATTCCTGAGGATGAGAAAATATATTAGAGGGTAAAGTAACTTGATCATAAGTACACAGCAAGGATATGAGGCTGAAAACATTTTAGTTTTAAATAGTGTTGTCTTTCCAGGCACGGAGCCTCACGCCTTTAATCCCAGCACTCAGGATGCAGAGGCAGGAGTGTCTCTATGAGGTCAGCCTGGTCTACAGAGTGAGTTCCAGGCCAGCTGGAGCTGCATATGAGACCTGGTCTCAAAAAAAAAAAATAGCCCCTAAAAGAACTCAGAGTGTTTAACAATTGTTCTGACTAACGAAGATGAAATGAAGGGCAGCGGTGGTGGCGCACGCCTTTAATCCCAGCACTCGGGAGGCAGAGGCAGGCGGATCTCTGAGTTCGAGGCCAACCTGGTCTCCTGGTCTACAGAGTGAGTTCCAGGACAGCCAGAGCTACACAGAGAAAGCCTGTCTCAAAAAAAAAATTTTTTTAAAGACGGTAAAAAGATAAGCCATCAAAAAAAACCCACATACCTTCTTTCCTATGAAATAAAGTTAATAAAATTAATTAACTATGTCATTAATTTTAAGTAAAGGTTACAAAAAATATGAGGCCATGCTTAATAATAAGTTGCTATTTTCTGGGGTGTGGCTGTGTATGCCTGTAATTACAGCAATGGGAAGCAGAGGTAGAGGCACAAAGAGTGAGTTCAAGGTCAACTTGGCTATACAATAAAACAGAAAAAAAAAAGAGGCCCAAACCAGTTCACAAAGGGCATAATGGATAGACACAACTTATGATGTTACCTTCAAATGGCAACGGGTAGGAGGAAGGAAGTACAGCAATTAGTGCCCAGGCCCTAAAGGACAGCAAATACTCACTAGCCTCCCAAGCTCAAAGAGAAGCAAGGCGGTCTATTGTCTTCTTAACTAAGGAGGGACAGGGAAAGCGGCTGTGAACAGAGGGGAGGGAAAAACTGAAGAGATGGGCTGCTTCTCTGAAGACAGCATTGTCTGAGAGCTCCAGGCTGAACCAAGAAAATCACTGAAGGCAGACACAGGGGTAGGATTCATCTCCTACTTCCTCCTTGGTGAGATAAATTCTGACACACGACAGTCAACAAAGAAGCACCAAGTCTGGGGAACACGGAGTCTTGACCCCTGTGCGGGCTGGGACTTGAGTGTCTGTTTGCTGGGGGAGAAGGATGCTAAGAGACAGGGTCCAGACTACTTCTATAGTAAGAGCATCCCAAGTCAAGAATAGGAGCTGTGGACGGCTTTCCTCATCTCACTTTGAGAACTGGTTCTGATTGCTATATTGCTTTGAAAGGATTATTGCACAGCTTTCCATAGAGCTGGGGGAAAGCTGACTATAGTGCTCAGTGGGGAGCTCCAATCTGAAAGCCTTCCCCGAAATGGAGTCACTTTGACACCTTGAGAGAAACAGTCACTTAAAGGACAAATGAGCAGGTCTCCCTCAAAGGATCAGGACATAATTCTGTCCTTGAGCAGAAAGCTGCAACTTTTGTAGGCAGTTTCCCAAATTTCCCAAGAGGATGGATCTTGCTAAGTCACATGACTCTACTATTAATTACAGTAAAAGCCTTCCTAACCCCCAATGAAAAGATTGGGCTGCATGCAGTTTTTTGTCGTCCTTGTTAAAGACGGAATGTTTAACACTCCTTGGCTAGTAGCAGGTTCTTACTGGAGGGACAGGATGCGTCCAGTCTGCGCGTTTTCCCTGAGCATGGAGGTGTTAAATATTGAGTCGACATTATAGTCAATCTACCAGTTCTGATGAAAACCCTAAGCATCCCAGAAGGGAACCAAGGAAGTCTGACATAAGAGGAGAAAGGAAAAGATCAATTTCCCTATCTTCCTCAAAGCAAACGCTCTTGTTTTTTCCTTACTAGCCTAGTCACATTCCTAGAAATTACCAGTAGTGCTGTGGATATCACTCTGTATCAATAAAGCGCTGATTGGCCGGTAGCCAGACAGGAAGTATAGGCGGGACTAACAGAGAGGAGAATTGAGGGAACAGGAAGGTAGAGGGGGACGGCCTGGAGCCGCGGCAGGAGAAGGAAGATGTAAGGTACCGGTAAGCCACAAGCCACGTGGCAAAGTAGAGATTAATAGAAATGGGCTAAATATAAGAGTAAGAGCTAGACAATGATAGGCCTGAGCTAATGGCCAAGCAGTTTAAATAATGTAAATGTCTGTGTGTTTATTTTATAAGTGGGCTCGGAGACTGGCGGGACTTGGGACCTCGGAGACTGGCGGGTGGCAGAGATTTGTCCTGACTGTGGGCCCGGCAGGAAAACTCTAGCTACACAGTAGACTCAGGAGTCTCCAGTTTAAGACTAAAGAGTTAGATTCTGCCCCTATGAACCCTTTTCCATGTACAACACCTATAATGAATTCTTGAGACTCTCCATGCTGTCCATTAGCAACGCAGTTCTATACAGCACAACTCAGTGAGCAGTACCCACATGCTGCTGCCGTCTGCAAATCACACACACACCCTTTTCCAGAATATAGATCTTGGCTTCACTTGTTTTAAATTTAACTGACATCTTTCCTACTTTTTACCGGTACATTTCTTCATTTACATTCCAAATCAGGCCCCTATGTTTAATCCTCTTGCCAGGAATTCTCAGAACTCTTAGGAAACATTTTCCTTTTAGAAGCTGAGGCCCCAACAAGGGCTGACATCCAGGCACTGAGTCATATTAGTGACCTTGGGTAGAACCAGGAGGTAGCCTTCAGAGTACACCACATGCTCCTAGCCATTGGTGCGGGACACGAATGAATTCCACAGTCCAGACAGAATTTCTCAAAGCTCAGCCTTCCTTCTTCCCTTCCTTCCTTCATTTGTTTTACAATAAAATTTGCATGATATTTTAAAAACAATTCTTATTAATAATGTTTTCCTTAGTCTTTAATAAAAATGGTGTATATATACGCATAACACTTTTTCAAATACTTGGGAGCCAGAAAGAGATTCCTACCAGGGACGGTTGATAAATATTATCTTTTAATATCCACATGGTCGAAAAATTATATTCATTTTTGCCTCTGCCAAGCATATTTGGTAAGAGTCCTGACAGATACATTTCCAGGGTGGGTCGGCTGTGACTACATTACATTACTCTTCACCCCAAGAGAATCTCCACTGTAGCAATACTGGACATTTACCACAAGGGTGCTAAAAGGGCCCCATGATTCTATTGCCCAGAGTTTTAGTATAGAAACCTAAAGGGCACTCCTAAATGTCAGTAACAAAGAAAACTCTGTGTGTTGTGCCTGTGAGGAAAAATATCTTCCTCCCAGAAATAGCTAATGGTATCCAAAGTTTCCTTTGAAGGTCTCATGTCAAGACACAGGCAGGGAGTAGATTATTTTGTCCCTTCACGACTGCTCTTAGAACTGCTAAAGAAAGTTATCATGCTCATAGTGACCTGCTTCTTTCCTGCTAAGTTTCATAATGACAACACAAGATGCTGGTAGTCTATGTGATATTAAATATAAACAGCTTCTGAAATATGAAAAACAATTACCAAAGGTGTACTTACATTTGCTTCTAGATAACAGAGATCCTCAAAATTTGGCATTCAGAGATTTACCAAACCAAACCAAATGTGTCACCTCTAAAAAATTCAATGAACTTGCTGACACAGTGTCCTTTCCCTGCTAAGTATTCCTAGGGCATGGCATTTCCAAATAGATCTCCATAGAAAACAAAAAATTAAATGTTAAACTAATATTTAATATTTAGGTACCAAAAGTATTGCAATGGGACTTCTGAATCATGCCCCAGGGCCAGGGATGTTTTTCCCTTAGGAGGACTCAGCTTTTAATACATTTCTAAAAACTCTCCAGGCAATCCTTCATGCAGTCAACATTGAGAATCATTAAAAGACTGGCTGAAGAGAGTCTCATTCTCTGCAGGGACCATGAATCAAGCGAGTGCTAATGAACCACGAAAGTGAGCATCTATCTGACCCATTCAAATACCCGTCTATGTGTGGCTTTCTCAGAAACTGACGAAAGGGTGTGTATGTGTTCAAGGCTTTCTCAAGCCATCTTTTAGTAAGTGCATAGATTTCTTAGCACATAAAACATTCATCTCCATACTCACTTTCACGGACTTACTGTAGAAACGGTGGTATTGATTTGTGGTTCTTACCGGGGAGAAGTAGATTATAATTTGAATTAAATTGCTCAGAAAATCCCCCTGCTGAGTTCATCTACTAAAAGAGTATCCTTTGAGAATAAGGAACATGCCATTCCACCCTGCAGGCCTGACTCTGCCTTCCTAAGTCTACTGAGGAGGTAACAGTTCTCTTTCCAAGAGAAATGCTCTATCTAGGCAGGGAAGGCCGCCTGGTTCCACCGGACAATGGGTATAAATCAATGACTTGCACACTCCTATGAGGTGGGGTATTAGGAAGGCCAGAGGAAAAGGTAGGGGCTTGTCATACCTACTAGAAGCCTAGAGATGGAGGTGCAGTCAGAAAAGGGCCTTTTCAGGGAAAAGTGCTTTTAAAGTTATATAAGTAGGATTTTAATTCTTTTCCTTTCTGCTACAGTTACCTGAAGAGCTTTCAAAATATCCCAGCGCTCATACTCCACCTAATCAATTAAGTCAGTATCTTCCGTGGCACCAAATGTGTCCTTAAAACTTCCAGTGTCTACAAGGCTGCCATGGTTGAGAAACCACTACTATGATACCAGCTTTGTGAAGAGTAGGTGAAAAAATATTAGCTATTTATTAGTATAGGGTTTTTTTTTTTGAGTGCTAGAAAACTCCCTTTCCCTAAGGTCATTCCTTGCCCTCAATCTTTGAAGATCAGGGAGCCAATCAAATTCACAATCATAAACAGATGGAGGACAAAACAGGCTAAGCACGACATGGGCAGGACGATTAGTCAGTCCTGACGTAACCCACTGTGGCGCGCTCTACCTCAGGGTCTTCGTCAAATGAGGTAAATCTCTTTTCTCTTTTTACTATTCCCTGTTATGTGGGAATGGATGTTTTTTCTTCTCCCAGGGACACTAATGAGTAATTTTTTTTCTTTTTATTGCCTGAATATAGAGAGATTTTTTAGCTCATAAAGAAGCTATATTCCAAAAGCTCAGAAACACAGTAATTACTTGCTACTCAGAAAATTCTCCTGCAGAAACTATATAATATATTAGGTTAGCTTCCCAGATCAATTCATGAAAACTTTAGTCATAACTGTTCCTAAGGGACACAATCATACATAAGAATCATAGAAAGTAGAGTTCTAAAGTCAGGGAAATTTGACTGGTTCTCTCTGTCTCTCCCTCTCTGTCTATCTCTCTCTCTCTCTCTCTCTCTCTCTCTTTGTGTGTGTGTGTGTCTCCAAATAATTAACCCTGTGCTCTTTTCCTTTCTCCAAAAATGCTGTTTTATTTTTCATCACAGCAACATCTCGGAGCAATGGCATCAGGCAAATATCCAATCACCAATGCACAACTTGATAAGTGACTCAATTTAAATTTATTTCACAAATCTTGAGATAGAGACACTGTTTTCCAGATATATATTACAGAAGTACATATTCATGAAGGAGGGATATGGCTGAAATACACATATTCACTTCCTAGAAGAATTATTTCCACCCTGAAAAAGAAATGGATTTCTTCTCTTAAAATTCATTTGAATACAACCAATGCATGAGACATAATCATATCAAATAGAAACTAGGCAATTTATTATCTTCAAACCAGTGACCAAATGCCATTTTTGAGGATGTCCAGCATTTTAGTAAGAAGCATAATGGCAGAGTGACTTCAGCCAAATTGTGGGGCTAGTTGATAGGCATATTAGGGGAATGTGTTGCCCAGGTTTACAGATGACACAGAGTTTGAGAAGACATTTCTTTATGCTTTTTAAAATGACAAAGTTGTGCCAGACTCCACAAAATAATGGAAGGCTAAGCCACAGAGAGCAAAGGTAATCAACATGTTAAGACTGAAGGATTATGGGTACCGCCATCTGTGGCGTGGAGAACGTACCTTCCAAGCCACATGGAGGATGCTGTCAGATGAAAGAGAGAGAGACAACAGCTGAGGCAACACAAAAAGAAACAAACCAGAGGTGGAGGTCACTGGAGCGCAGCTTCCACACTCCCAGCCTCCCCCTGCTGCACTGTGGATTTCCTTAGCACTCATGAGGTCAAGACGAGGGCAGAAAAATGTAACTTCAATTTCCTACACAAATATGTTTCTTTTCTTTAGCCATCTGCTACCAGCTGATGACACAAGAGATGTCTGAAGGGAGCCGGTCCCTAATTTTCTATTTAAGATTCTCTGCTGCATTTTAACTCTGATGTTATGCTCAACTTTCACCCACCCCTCTGTCCTTTACACCCATCCATCCACCCATTTTTGCAATGAACATGTAATGAACATCTACCAAGGTATGGGAAATGTAATAATCTAGTAGATACAGCAGTAAGTAAGACCAAGTGATTGTACTGTTTTTTAATGGGAAATCAGATAATAAGCATATAAATCATTACGTAATAGATCATAGATGATGGTATGAATATAAAATATAAGAGGTATGTTATTGTATCTATGTTTTCAGGGCTGACTAATTGGCATTGGATAACCAGTTGGTATGCCCTTCCCTGAAGAAGACTATTCCTCTCACTCTTTGCATTCCTTAGCTGCCTGGGGATCTTTGTGCAGGCCTCCTGGGCTTCCCCCATCAGTGTTAACATGTATATTATTGTTGTCCTTGTCCAGTTCACGTAAGGAAAGCCATGATTATATTACAATTGGCATTGTCTTGAATTGATGAGACGTTCTTGCTAAATCTATTTTCAATATTTCACTGTGTCTACAACATACATGCATTTACTATGGAGTTCCATAGCAACTTGATTGTTTCTTTAATGTAATATCTCCCCTTTATTGAAATGATTGCCTGCTGACAAATGTAACCTGGGAGAATCACCCAGATATTTATAGTGAATGGTCATGCCAAGGAGCGGGTATGTGGATAAAATTCTGAGTGAAGATGAGAATGTGATTGGGAAATCTAGAAGAAGGATGTCTCAGGGCTCAAAGTCTTCTCCAGCTGAGGCCCTGTGACTAGAAAAAGCTTAGCACACAGGAAAAAAAGCAGCACCATGTTTGGATGAAGTGGGTGTGCGCAGTGCCTGAGTTCTGAAAGGTAAGTGGAGCCATGGAGACCAGTACAGAATCCTGAAACAGAAAAGACTGTAAGGTTCAGAGTAAGGAACTATCACAATGATATTTTGGTTTCACAAACAACTCTGAAAGTTCTTATGGAATATTTCATCACACCTGGGTGAAGAGGTAAAAAAAAAATATCTACACAGCAAGGAAAGAAGGCACCAAACAGAAACATGGATCTTTACAAAGTAAAGAAAGTGGCAAGTGTCAGCTGCATGGGTATATGTGAAGACGGCTTTTCATGACACTTCAAGGCCTTGAAAACAACCGCTGATTTGAGAATGCTAGTGTCAGAGCTCGGCTGGGCTAACCCTGTCTATAGTGCTGACATTGCTTGTTTCCAAATCCCTCTTCACTGTGCACTCAATTCACATCTTTCCCTTATGTGCAGTGCACCTGCTTCCTAGTATAAGCACCACACTGTGACCCGGCACTTCCCACGGTCGCATAAGGAGGAATGAGCCTTGTATCACTTGATGAACTGAAAATTTCACTCTCCTGGGCTGTCAAGAGCCTTAAAGAAACTGCCGGGAGAACTATAAATTTCTGAGCTTGCTGCCTGCTCTTTGGGACACAGTTATTGCTCCCATGCCTAATGTTTAGTA
The DNA here is from genome assembly GCA_902168325.1 of Peromyscus nudipes. Classification (NCBI taxonomy): domain Eukaryota; kingdom Metazoa; phylum Chordata; class Mammalia; order Rodentia; family Cricetidae; genus Peromyscus; species Peromyscus nudipes. The sequence continues at coordinate 43,958 of CABHPH010146356.1, forward strand.
GTAGGAAGTACGGGGCTAGATGATTCTTTTAAGCTTGAACATCTGTGTGTAAACAAATACAAAAATCTTTAGAGTTTGAATCCCAGTCTGTCTCACTGGAGACAATTCAGGGTCAGCCAATATCTAGAGCCCCAGGGAAAAACGATCCTGTCCAGGAGAACCGGTGGGCTGAGAGCCTGCTTTGGGCTGTGTGGCAGGACTAGGTAATAATTCATCACTGGCTGTCATCCTGGGCGTTACTTCATTTTTGTCACAGAGTCTCAACGATTTATAGACCTCTCACTCCTCCTCTCTTTTGTCATTTCTGCTTCTGAGGTAAGAACCATTTGTGTAACACAAAGACCTAAGAAAGCCGTGCATTATGTGACTGTAATGAAGTCTGAAGCTTTCACAGAGGATACCTATATTCTCAACGTGGAAAAGATAAAGAACAAATCCATCTCAAGTTTTGGCCATGCAATTGACTTCTAAATATTAGATGAATTCTAAGCATGTAATACCTTCATTTAATGTTGGAAAATAAACTTAATGATATGCATATGTTCCATCCAAATGACGTCATCGTCATGCATGGGGGAAAAAAAAAAAGTTTGCCGGGCGGTGGTGGCGCACGCCTTTAATCCCAGCACTCGGGAGGCAGAGCCA
>CABHPH010146357.1:0-39973 GCA_902168325.1 Peromyscus nudipes
AATTCCATTTCTGAAAATTCACTCCTATTTCTTATTCACTTTTATGTTAGTTTGAATGTAATTGGCCCCCATAAGCTCAAAGAGGGTGACACTATTAGGAGATGTGGCTTTGTTGGCGTGGGTATCACTTTGTTGGAGGAGCTATGTCACTGTGGGGATGGGCTTTGAGGTTTCCTGTGCTTGGTATACCATTCAGTGTCTCAGTCAACTTCCTGTTACCTGCAGGATATAGGACTCTCAGCTACTTCTCCAACACCATCTCTGCCTGCATACCACCATGCTCCCCACCACGATGATAATGAACTGAACCTCTGAATTGTAAGAGAGCCACCTCAATTAAATGTTTTCCTTTATAAGAGTTGCCGTGGTCATGGTGTCTCTTCACATCAATAAAAACCCTAAGACAACTTTGAAACAGGATCTCACACTTTAACCCAGGCTGGCCTGGAACTCACTAAGTAGCCATGGTCAGCTTCAAACTAATGGCAATCCTCCTGCCTCACTCAGCCTTCTGAGCAGTGGGATTACAGACATGAGCCACCATGCTTTGTTCACTGTCTTATTTCTAAAGCAGCACCAAAGCTTTGTGAGTAATGGGAACTTCCCTCCACTCATTCATGTTAACTTTATGATGTGGGTTCTGTCCTTGTCAATAAATTACATAGGAGTAGAATGAGAACCTGGCTCTCAAAGCCTCCAAAAACTCCTCCCGCTGTGGCCTTGGCTTCATGTCAACCTGTGTGTTTCCTGCTGCTCTTGATGTGCAGTTGGGGTCAGTAGCCACTGACACCAAAATGAAAGCAAGCCTTCCTTCCCATTTCCTCCCAGCTCAGGCTCTGCCCTCAGCCTAGTGTGTGAGACTGTGCCGAATGCTTCAAATCATTTCATTTCACCACAAAGCTCACACTGTCTCACACAGTCAATTATCTGGACTCAGATCACGTGCGCATTTCTCACCTCTTCAAATTGACCCCAGCTCAATGTTTTCTCAACATACTGTCAGCACCTTGAAGAAAAGCGCAAGGCAGGCAACAGGTCAGTGTCAGAAGAAATGAAAATGAAATCGCCCATTGCTAGTCTTTCCCTCACCCTATTCTTTCTTACTTAGGAGTGTGACTTGAGTGTATGGACACATAGGCATGGAACCCAGAGCTGGGTCATAGTGTAACTGGACATTAATCCAGTGTTTTATTGGAAGTGCTATCTGGTAGATAATAAAGAATAAGATTGATACAGGGTGGTTGTAGTTGTTGATATTGGTGGTGGTGGTGGTGGTGGTGGTGTGTGTGCTATATATAAACTTGTGTGTGTGTGTGTGTGTGTGTGTGTGTTTTCACATGTAGAGACCATAGGAGGGCATAAGGTGTCCTGCTTTATCACTCCACCTTTTTCCTTTGAGAGAGGACCTCTCACTGAACCTGGAGCTAGAATCATGGCCAGCCAGATCCATCAGCCCTCCTGCCCCCAACAGTGCTGGGATTACAAGCACAAATATGAACATATCCAATTCTTTTCATGGTGTCCCAAATTTCTTGGACATTTTGGGTCATGACTTTGTTGGCTTTAGTGTTTTCTTTGACTGATGAATCTATTTCTTCTACTGTATCTTCAACACCAGAGATCCTCTCTTTCATCTCTTGCATTCTCTTGTCCAGATGGGAGGTGCGTGGCAGGATGGGAGCTTGGGGCTGGTCTCTATGTCTCAGGAAGTGGCTGGGGTCTGGGATCTCGGGCAGATGGGCATGGGGCCAGGACGTGGAGATTGCAGGGTCTGCCGGGGGTCTTGGAGAAGGGGAGCCTTCCCGGTGGGGGTGGAGAGGATCCTGCCCACTAGCCAGAACCTGGGGCCAAATTGGGCAGGTCTTCCCCAGAGTGGCCCATATCCAATTCTTTACATGGACACTGCTTATATACCGACTGCTCTTATCATCTGCTGAGTCATCCCTCCAGTTCTCAGGTATTGTTTAAGCCACTGCAATTTCTAAGGTGAAGTAGTTGTCACTATGGCCTGAAATGCACCAATGGCACAGACAACAGTGATTGGGGGATTTCAAGGCATGTGTGCTGGGTAGGAATTTCCAAAGGTCACTGTGGCCAAATCTCTCATTTTCAAATTGTATTTGGCTTCTAAGAGTTGGTAGAAAGCAACCAGGTAAAATTAACAAAGCATTTTTACCATCATAAATGAAGGGGTCTTAATCTGGTCAGTTCTCCCCTAAAAGGGACAAGTGAGATTTAGGCTAATGCTGGAAAGACACAGGGAATGGATGGTAATTGGGTTAAGGAGAAACCATCAGTGCACAGCACACCTAGATGCTCGGTCAACTATGGGTGCTTTCCTCTACCAGTGATTAAGAAAAGAGCTGGTGTAAGAAGCCTCTGGGCAACAAGTTCTTCCATGGGACAGCTAAAGTGACCATCTCATGACAGATAGCAGTACAGGACCATTGGACTCTCAAGATACAACCTTCAAGGATGTGAGAGAGCCCTCTTATGAAAAAAACAGAGGGAACTATACTTCAAAGTGCAGTCATTGAACCTACCCAAAAGACATTCTTGCAAACTATTAGGGTCTGCAAGAAGTCCCATAGAAGATTACCAGTCACATATGCAATCAACAAGAACATTTATTAAAATTTTCAACATGTTGGGGTGGCAAATGGTGACCCCCAAAGAAGCTCAAAGGCTCCTTTTAAACAGAGTAAGGGGAATTCCAGGAGGAGAGATTAGTCTGGGGGCTGGTTGCTGGAGGAAAGATTAGCCTGGGTGCTGAATGGTGGGGGGCTCTAGTGGTTAGGGACTTTCTAGCAGCAGGGTAGGGAGAGCTATCTCTAGCTAACAGAAGGCCGTGGGTGCCTGCTGAGCTGGCAGAAGGCTGTGGTGCCCCTGCTGATTGGTTGCCCCTGAGTTGTGGTCTTCCTGAGAATTGCTTGCTCAGCTCCAGCCAGCTCCAGCCAGCTCCAGTAAACCAACACTAAGGCCTGGTCCCAGCAGGGGCCTGTCATGGCCTTTGTCTGGCTCCCCAGCCCTCTCACAAACCATAGCTTGGTGCATTACTTCTGAAGCACCATCTATCACAGACTGTGGAGCATAAGTATGTTTCATGGCAGCAGACATAGACACTGGAAAGTCAGAGATATAGGACTGTGATCTCTGGAGGCAAGAAATCCAAGGTTTGTTCACACCAAGTGGGCTATCCCAGAGGCTTTCATGGTACAGCTGTCAGAACAATGATGACAAGTGTCCCTTAGCTACAGGGTGGACCCCACTGTCTGTGTCTTCATAAACTTCTGAGATGTCTCATACACTCTGAAGTTTGAGAGCCATTGGAAAAACTATATCATACAAGCCAAGTAGACACATTCCTGTTTTTTGTCTGAGTTTTGGTTTGAGTTTTTTTTGGGGATTTTGGTTTTGTTTTGTTTTTGGTTGGTTGGTTGATTGGTTGGTTGGTTGATTGGTTGGTTGGTTGGTTGGTTGGTTGGTTGGTTTTAGTTATAAATGTAACACAAGAAATACCTCCCCCAAGAACTCAGGAGCCCATGAGAAAAAGAAACCTCCCCTTGAGGATGGCATAAAGTAACCCCTTCCTTTGTTATTTGTGATGCAGCCACAGGGCCTTGGCACAAGCTGCTCCTCTAGCTAATGTTCCTTTATACCCAGCATATGTGGTGCTGGGGATCAAACCCTGGGTCTTTTATGTGTCCCAACTGAGTTACAGCCACAGTTTGAAGTTGTTTTTATAAAATTGCAGTAATATAGTGACACATTTTCTAGTAACCCTCAATTCATGGCCTCTTCTTTCATTAATTGTTGTTACATGCATATATATTCTTAAATACATAAATACAACCTGCTGCTCAGTCTGTACAATGTTACTCGTGTGTTTCCAGGGCTGACCATTTGGTACTGGATAGTTAACTGGTGTGCTCTTCCTTGGGGAAAACCATTCCTCCCATTCTCAGCCTTCCTTAGTTACCTGTAATTCTTGTGTAAGGCTGAGGCCTCCCAGCTTGAGTTTAGGAAGTCATGCTGCTGGGACTTTATGGGTGTGGCATCTGGCACTCTTAGGAGACACAGTCTCACAGAAAACTTCCTCCTCTGGCTCTTACTATCTTTCTGCCCCTCTTCCGCAATGTCCCCTGAGTCTTAGGTGTGGGAGTTCTTTGTATATTTACTTATCCATGGAGACTGGGCCCAACAACTCTTCATTTTGATTGGTTGTTGTTTTCTGTAGTTGTCTCTGTCTGTTGAAAAGAGAAGTTTCTTTGGTGAGGGGCAAGGACTACACTTACCTGTGGATAGAAGGATAATTATTTGGAATGCAGTTAGGGACTATGCCGGTTTAGTAAAGTGGTGGTTGTAGATTCTCCTCCAAGAGCCATGACTTCCCTAGCTCTGGGTCCTTGACTAGGTTTCCTGTACCAGGCATGAGTTGCCTCTTGTTGAGCAGGTTTTAAGTCTGATTAGGGATGCATGAGATTTTATCTCCAAAAATTAATAATAATAACAACAATAATAATAATAATCCCAACAGCAGGTCAGTACATATTGGTTATAATGGACCTTTGAGTATTTTGTTTCAGACTTGAATAAAATAAGTAAAACTAAGCTGTACAATAGAGAGCTGTAGGCAAACCATGCCCTTTGTAGTCTCGATGCTTCGGTGCTATCAAAAATGATAAAGCATACCAGCCAAAAGTTAATAAAAATAGAGATGGCACAAATGTAAAAGAACTACAACTGACTGATCAAATGAATATAGAACATGCTCACCACCCAGAGAAAACACATTTAGATGGAAATCTTTCAGAAGGGAACATACATAGCACTATGTTACAATAGGGAAAGTCATCTCAAGTGAGATGTTACATGTCAAAACACAACAGAAAAAAAATTAATATGTATAAGCAGCATTAGAATTAAAAATTCTGTATCAAAATACTCTACAAAGTTGAAGAAGGATTAAATATTGGGCCCTTTAGACATGTAAAACTTTGATAAGTCAGAATATCCCATAAATAAAAATACAGATAATGGATGTAATTGGGTGACAGATTCGTGAGATTTGTTGCACTATTCTAATTTATGTATGTTTTACTTTTTCCATTAGGCAGTGTTTTAAAATGCCATGCACAAAATTAAAGGGCAAATGAAAAATATTGCTATGTATGAGAAATAAGGAAAATAATTCATACTATCTAAGTATTACTTACATTTCATCTTTAAAAATATTATCTGTCAATTTAAAAAAAATAGGTGAGCTGGCATGTAACTCAGTTTGTAGAGTGCATGTCCAGCATGCATAAAGCCCTGGGTTCAACCACAATACCACATAAAACAGAGCACAGTGGAGCATGTCTGTCATCCCAGCACTTAGGAGGTTGAAGCAAGAGGATCAGAAACTCAATGTAATCCTCAGCTACACAGCAAACTCAAGGCCAACCTTGGATACAAGATCCTATCTCAAAACAACAACAAAAAAAAATGGGTCAAGGTTACAGACCAGCAGTTTCAAGTACAACAAATACATGAGAGATTTTCCTAGCACTAATAATCAGAGCCCCTGATTAATGTAAGAACTGATGTCCCACTCACCAAATAAAAGTCTGAAAAGACATCTTTTTCTCTGAGCCTGATACAAGATTAAATCCATTTTTCCTTGTCACTGTTCCATAGATTTCAAGCAGCTCAGTAAGAAAAATAAACACAAACCAAACATACTAGAAAGAAAATATTTCCATTGTCAAAAATGAGATGATTATATGCACAAAAATCAAAATATTCTACAGACTTTAGAATCAACCAGTAAATGTAACAAGATTATTCAAGATCAGTGCTAAGAAGTAATTGCATTTATTAATACCAGCAATAATTAACAAACAAAATTTTTAAAAAAGACTATTTTCAACACCACCCAAAATATTAAATATCCAGGAGTAAATCTAAAAACATGTATGTGAGACTTTTAACAGGAAAGTACAAAACATGACTGAAAGAAGTTAAAGATAGTCTCTATAAACCAGTAAGTATTGGAAGTTTAGCAATCCTGTGATGGTCATTGTTAATTGTTCACTTGAATCTGGAATCACCTGGAAAGAAAGTCTCGGTGAGAGACTGTCAGCATTAGGTTGGCCTGTGAGCATGTCAGGAGGTGGATTATCTTGATTATGTTAATTAAGATCAGAAGGCCCACAGTGAGCGGCACTACTCCCTAGGCAGGGGATTCTGAGCTGCTTAAGAGCAGAGACAGTGAGCTAGGCATACACGCACTAATTCTTTGCTCAGGTCCTGGCTGCAGATGTGATGTGAGCAGCTGCTCCAAGCTCCTGCCAGCTCGACTTCCCTGCAATGATGGCTGTAACCCATGAGCCAAAGAAACCCTTTCTCCCTTAAGTTGCCTTTGTCGGGGTATTTTATAGCAGCAACGGAAGAAGAAACGGAGACAAATCCCAGTTTCCTCCAACATGATACTCATTATCAAAGCCTCAACAGAGGGTGCTGCCTTAAAAAAAATACACCTCATTAGGTGTCAATGTGTGTGCACATGCTCGCGTGCGTGTGTGCGTGCGTGCGTGCGTACGTGTGTGTGTGTGTGTGTGTGTGTGTGTGTGTGTGGAAATTGACACATTGACTCTAAAACTTATGTTAAAAGACAAGAGATTAAAGAGAATAGACAAGAGAATCTTAGAAATGGGAGACCTACACAACAGATACCAAGAAAAACTACAGTCTATGGAGACAGCATGGACTTCGTGCAGGGAGAGAAGGATAGGTCAGTGCATTACAATCATCTGAAACATACAACAGTAAATACTCTAGAAATGAGTTTATGGCAAATACATGATAGAAGAACAGCAAGCAAACGTTTTCCATCAACGGTGCTGGGTCAAACAGCTATCCATATCTGCTCAAAGATAAGCCTTAACCCTTACTATGAACAAGATTCCAGATGGAGTAGAGACTCAAATATAAAATATTAAAAAAATATATGAATCCATATGTACTTCACAAGGAATCCCTACCCCAAGCTTCTTGGGTCACATGGACTCCAATTTGTTTTCCACACAGCTGTTCCAGTTATCTTTTCAAACCACAGGTTGGATTATATTCAATTATGTTTAATGATTTCTCAATGCTCTCAAAAGAGAGACCAAATCACTTGCCATGGCCTCCGAGGCACTCCACAAACTGACTGCTACCACACTCTTCAGCCTTATCTCTACATTGTCTTCCCATCTCACTCACTCGTAGACAGTTCGAGTCTTGCTCCTCGGCCTGCGGTGCGATGACTGACCTTCTCCACTGCTCGGCTCACTGCTCCCTTTTGCTCTTTTGCACGTCTACTGGAAAATCATTTCTACAAACATCTCTTTCCTGATCCTCTCCCCCATCCTAAAACAGGTTCCTCATTGGCTTCCTTGGCAGACTTTAGCATCTTGAAGGCAGGAAATAATGCACTACGTTTCATCTCAGATGGAGAAGAGACTCCTGAGGCCCCACCCCTCCCAGAAGGACTACTGGTAGCTAATGATTGCTGGGGGAGGGGAAGTAAAAAATTTTCTTCAGTGGTGTAGACACCAATAAATTGCCCATGCTCCAGTAAATAATCCCACACTCATGCTCATGCAAGTAACTGTAATTAAACTCAGTGGGATACACACACACACACACACACACACACACACACACACACACACACACACATGAAATTTTAAAGTAGGAGAAAGGTTATTGGGAAGTAGAAGGGTTTCACTGGGAGGAGTGGGCATGAGAGAGTATAAATGAACTAAAATTCATTATCTACAAATATGAAACTGTCAAGGAATTTTTGTAATTCCATTTGGTCCCGAGTAACAGAAAACACAAATCAATGTTTCAAACAAGATTGATATGTTTTTGCTCCTTATAAAGGTAGGAAGACAAAAGGTAGGAAGACACCCAGTCACCAAATCTTGCCACCACCATTTACTTTTCTCACATGGCAGTGAGTCAGCTCCCAGGATCCTGCTCTGCCACTTGTCTTCTGGGACTCAGGTGGAGGTTTCTGGCCCTTTTTACAGGCTCTTCTTATAAGACTTGTGACAGAAAGGGAGTGAGAATTGGGAAAATGAGCAGGCACTTTCAGGGCTTCTGATTGGCTGTGGTATATATCCCTTCTGCCCACATCTGATTAACTAAAATAAGTTATATGACTAAGCCTAAAATTAGAGTGGGAAGGTCTCCAGGGAAGCAGCTCATCACATGACAATGGGTAAGAATGAATGAATCCTTCTATGAGAGAGAAGAGGAGTGAAATTATGGGCATCCCTGACAACGTAAGTCTAATAAAGACATGGAGACTCAAACTATTCGCTTTGTTTACCACACTTTCTACCACATTCTACAAGATGGCGGTGCAATGCCAAGCCAGCATAGGCAGTGGACAATTCCTCGTATATCAGGAAGCCAAGCAAGGTACATATATCACACTCAAGCATTTAATGAACACTTCATAACAAATAGCTTTTGTGTTGTAGATGCTCATGATAACTTCAGAATCAAACATTGACTTGTTACTCACAGAACTCACTTTCTGGGATATTTTCTGTATCTATTATTTATTATCACAGGGCAAACCATCCTAAAACTTACTGGTTTAAGATGATTTTTTTTTGCTGCTACCTATGAGTTTGTAAGTTAAATGAGTGGTTCTGCAGACCTGAGCCATGCTTCTTTGACTTGGCTGGGTTTCCTCTCAGCTAAGCAGCAGCAGCAGCAAGGGACTCTGCCCATCTTTGGTAGCTCATCTGAGGCATTCATATAGCATCTTAGTGCCAGTCCACAGTCTCTCCATCCTCCATCACTCTGGCTTGGGGATAAGCATACAAGCAGAAGATGGAATCTTAAGGGAGATGGGAAAGTAAATCTTATAAGGCTAAGACTCAGAGACAGCAATCACCATTTTCTCAAATTCTATTGGCAAAGCAGGTTAGGGGCCAAGCCATGTACAGAGATAGAGAAAGGGACCTCATCTCTTTATTAGAGGAGTTACTAAAAGCATAGACACCCCCCAAAGACAGATGATTAGGATCAGTTTTACGATCTGTTGAAAATTTCAAGGTCCCCATCCTAGTCAGGGTTAATTGCCAGCTTGACCCAGCCTAGAATCACCTAAACATAGTCTCAACTGAGTAATTGTCTTATCTAAGTAGGTCTGTGGACATGTTTTTGGAGGATTGTCTGTTTGGTAGTTTATGTAGGAGAGTCCAAGCCGTTGTGGGCAGCACCATTCCCTGGGCAGGTGGTTCTGGGATGTATAAGGAAGATTACTAAGCCAGCAGCATTCCTCCATGGTTTCTGCTTCAGGTTCCTACCTTGATATTCCTCGATGATGGCTGTATCCTGGAAGTGCAAATTAAATAAACCCTTTACTCCTCAAGTTGCTTTGGGTCAGAATATTTCATCACAGCAACAGAAAAGAAACTAGATCAGTCCTCTTTTAATGAGTGTGTATGTTATATAGCATATATATAGTATGTATATGATATGGGGAGACAATAACTTATAACACAATAGAACTGAAATATTTGTCTACTCCTCTAGGAACAAGCTCAATAGCTTTGTTTTCTTTTTAATTTGTTCTATCCTATTCACAAAAGTTACCAGAATTCTCAGGGGACTTATAAAACAATAACAAAAAATTAAGAATCATAGCTGTGTGTAGTGTGACCTCCTCTGCAGACACACAATACAGTGAAGTGGAACTAATGACTTCTTCTGAAAGTCACTTAGATATTTCAACCAAGACGATAATGCTCCACCAGGGAACAGTTTTTAAGTTCATATATTTTATGCATGCTTATTAAACATATTTTATTCATGTACATATATATAAGTAACCATATTCCATACAACAGTACAAATATATAATCCATATAAAAGCCAAAGGAATAAACATAAAATCAACCTTTTGTGCTCACTTTAACCAAAATAACCATTAGGAAGATTCTGGAACAGAAGAATGTTTAGGTTCAAACTATGTCTTCATGCTATTAAAAAAATTACCATTTCTTATGGTATCCATAAAAAAATAACCTTTCCAGTTTCAAAGCTGGAATGAACATTTTAAAAGAAATTATGCCTAAACAATAAGTTTATGGGCCTCAGCATATTATCAATATAACCATTTGGGAAAAGACAATTCGCCCCCCGCCCCCTTCATCCTGGATCAAATCATCATTTATTTTTTCATTGCTGGAGACTGAACCCAGGACCTTTCACAATCTAGGCAAGCCTTTCTTTACCACTGAGCTACATTCTCAATCCTCACCATCACATTTACATACTTACTGTAAAAGGAAAGCATTCGTGGGGTACAGTTATGATTGGAAGGCTGAAGCCAGCTTCTGCACATAGGCAGTGTCAGAAGAAGAGAATGTTTTAGAAGAATAACACTGACCAGGAGTGGGGAGAAGACCTGAGCATTTATTTCTGGTCTGAATTTCTATATAATACCTAAAGTACTCAAAATTAGATGTCAATGTTTAAATCTTAGGAATTATGTTAGAGTCATGCCCATTAGCCAGGCGGGGTACCTAAAGTCCTTCTACTTGCCTGATGTGTTTTTAAACAGAAATTCATGTCATTCCAGTTGCCCTCAAACTCACCATATAGATGAGAATGACTTTGAACTCCTGATTCTGCCTCCACCTCCTGAGTGCTGGGATCACAGGAAGGTAACACCACAATGTCTTAGTTGCTTTTTCTTGTGCTGTGACAAAATACCTAAGGAAGGAAGAGCCTATTTTGGTTCACAGTTTGATGGTACAGACCATGTTCATGGGGGAGCAAAAGGGGCAAGAGCCTGAAGCAGTTGGTCATGGGGTGTTCACAGCCAGTAAGAAGATAACAATGAATGCTTGTCCTCAGCTGTCTTCATCCTCCCTATGCAGTCCAAGATCCCAGCCCACAGAATGGTGCCTCCCTCTTTGAGGGTAAGTCTTCTTACCTCTATTGACCTAATCCAGACAATCTCTTATAGGCATGCCCAGAGACTAATCAAATTTAAATAATCCTTCACAGGTGCCTATAGGTGTCTCCTAAAGGATTCTAGATCCTGTCAAATTGACAATCAATATTTACTATCACATACACTCAGTTTTAAGGGATGCTAGGCACTGAACTCAGGGTCTTGTATATTTTCGGCAGGTGCTTTCCGCACAGCCTTTACTAGTCTTCTTGATAGAAAGAGATATTCACAGCCCATGGGGACAATTGTCCTTTGCAACTTTGAACTGCAATGTTGGTGTACCAATTAGTTCACACATGTCTTTGTTGTCATCATTCACATTGGCTCAGAAAATAAGGCAGAAGTAACAATGATACAGCAGAGAATCAAGCATTTGCTTGCTGAGGCCACCTCCCTTGCTGTGTTTAGATTCCGGCTACCCTGCAAACAAGCCAGCCCCACCTGGTAGAAGATGAGATCACACTGCTCAGTCACTGTTATGGCCACAGCCAATGGCTCGACAATGGTCAAGCATGTGAGTGAAGCCATATAAAACCATTATGTCCCCAGCTGACCCACCAGCCAACCACAGAGCCAATCCAGCCAAATACAACCTAGGTCAGAATAACCATCCCCCAAAAACATGAGCTAAATAAATGGTTGTTATTTAAAACTAATATTGCTGGGGGGTTCTTATGTAGAGAAGGCTAATTGATACAGACAAGTTGTGTCTTAGCTACCCATGAAGGTGTTTGTCTGGGGAAACCCTGGATAGAGCCCTGCCCAGTCATGCACTGGGTGAAGAGTCCTTGGTGCCTTCTCCATGGGTTCAGTGTTTCTTTTAGTTTGATTTCCTATTACTGTGATAAACGCCATGACCAAATGCATCTTGGCAGAGGAAAAGGCTTATTGCAGCTTATACTTCCAGATCCCAGTCCACTGTTAAGGGAAATCAGGACAGGAACTCAAGCAGGAAATGAATCGGACATCGTGGAATAGTGGTTCTCAACCTGTGGGTCACAACCCCTTTGGGGGTCAAATGACACTTTTACATGGGTCACCTAAGACCATTGGAAAACACATGTGTCTACATTATGATTCATAACAGTAGCAAAATTACAGTTATGAAGTAGCAACAAAAATAATTTTATTGTTGGGGGTCACCACAACATGAAGAACTGATTTAAAGGGTCACAGCGTTAGGAAGGTTGACAAGCACTGCCATGGAGGAATGCTGTTTACTGGCTTGCTCACTGGCTTATGTTCAGCTAGCTTTTTTATACATCTCAGCACCATCTGCCTAGGGATGGTGCTGCCCAGAGTGGGCTGGGCCCTCCTACATCAGTTAGCAATCAAGACAATCCCTGTAGATATGGCCATAGGCCAATCTGATCAAAGCAGTTCTTCAGCTGGAGATAACTCTAGATTGTGTCAAGTTGACAATAAAGGCTAACCAGAGGCCAGGCAGCAGTGGCACATGCCTTTAATCCCAGCACTTAGGAGGCAGAGCCAGGTGGATCTCTGTGAGTTCGAGGCCAGCCTGGTCTACAGAGTGAGATCCAGGACAGGCACCAAAACTACACAGAGAAACCCTGTCTCAAAAATCAAAAAAAAAAGCTAACCAGAACAGTGTGACAGGTTGTGCTCAGACACAAACACAAACAGTCATTGTCCCCAAGAATTAGAACAGGGCCAAGGAGTCCATTTGACCTTTACAAACACGCTGAGATCTACAGGGCTCGTCCCTTGTCCTCCTTGCTCACTACACTCGGAGACATCTGCATTATAGTCCTGACAACCTCCAACTTTCCACCATCCCTAGACAGCAGACCCTTGGAAACTGAATTAATAAGGAAGAAGGTGCCAGCAACTCAACTTCCAAATGAGGAGAACAATGAGCAATGGAGGAAACTGCTCAGAGAAATGATCCTGGAGGTGGCGAAAGAACCTGAGAAGTAGGACTCAAGTTGTGAGGGGGGGGGCAGGACACCACCCGTCCTTAGCAAAGGAGAAATCTTGATTGGCTCTTGGTGGGAACTCTGAAGGATGTCATTCTAACACCTGGTAAGCTTGGCAAAGGCAGACCTTGGATAGGAAGGATGTGGGTGATCCACCACCACTGAGAAGGAAGAGCTGGAGCAAGAGGTTCAGAGCACAAGGGCAGTGTGACAGGCCAGCAAGCACCAAACACAACCAGCAAAGCAGCAGTCTGAGTGGGATCCTGTCAGGCACCCCAAGTAGGATAATGTGCCTGCTAAGACAAAGCATGGCATCACAACACAGCCACTTGAGAGTGCTGGGAAATATACCCCAGGTGCCACAACATGCAAGCCTCTGGTTTCCCCCGAAGAGCCTCTTAAGTGGCTGTCATGGGCTGGGGCTATAACCTGGTAGAGTGCTTACCTAACATGCAGAAAGCCCCAATCTCCATTCCTGGTACCACATAAACTGGGCATGGAGGCACACACCTGTAATCCCAGTACTCAAGAGATAGAAACAGGAAGATAGGAAGTTCAAGGCCATCCTTGACTGCATTGCAAGTTCAAAGCCAACCTACAATATATGAGACCCTATCTCTACATAAAAGCTGCTATCACTGACCAAGGGAGGGCCTGTAGTGACCCCAGTACCTCTGCCTGATGGTCTGAAAGGCATCTTATATTCTCATGAAGCACCATGAGCCAGTGGTCTCACCTGGTTATCTAACTTCTCTGAATTGACATCTCTTCATGCCAAAGATGGAGAGCAGATCTAGTTCACCATGTTATCGAAAGAATTCTAATTCCAGTGAGAATTTGAGATGTAAAATTTGTGCAGACCAAAAGAGATTGTTGGGTTTTGCTTATTTTTCTGCATATAAGAGACATAGTGCAATGGTATTTTCTGTCTCTTGCTTCTCTTAATGTGGGAACTGTAGGAATTAAACCTTCTCTATTAACATACTGACACTAGTGATTTATCAAATTAGCACAGAGGTTAATGGCATAAACAGGTTTTGGTTTCAACTCCTAGCACCATCATTCAATTAGGTATTTGACCTTGAAAAAAAAAACTTAATTTCTCCCCCTTAGTTTTCTCATCTGCAAAATCAACTTAATGATAGTTTCTATGTTTTGAAGAGTTAATGAGTTAAACATCACACAGCAATTTGCATAACACCAGGTACATTGGTAAGGGCTGATTTATAAATATTTACTGTTATTCCCTCTGCATTGCTGCTAGCCTCCTTTTTATTATTTTGATTGCTAGCAATACCACAAAGAGATGAAGCACAGAATGGCAACTAAGAAAGGTGACCCTGAACCTGAGCTACAAAGCCTCATTTTGTCATGAGGACAAGAGAAAGGTTCATTGGCCTACACTGGCTCCAAACTGATGGGCAGCCAGAATCCCCTAGAGCAGCGACTCCAACCACATCACTTCTCTACTTAAGACCCCTGATAGCTGCACATTTCGGCAATTAGGATGCATTTCAAAGTCCTAGCCCAGGCCAAGGGCTACCTACTTCCATCTCTGCACTAAAATGTTATTCATTTGTTCCTGGGCTAGAATCTCTTGTACCCCCAATAGACAATAGGTTCTATAAGAACAGAGTATGATGCCCCAGCCATGGCTGCCCCCAGCAGCTGCAATAGATCCAACACACACTAAGCTGGTGATGCATGCATGTTCAATAAATAAATGTTCATTAATGTGAACAATAATCCCTGGTGCCTATTGGAAAATTTATAGTTTATGGGAAATTTTGTGTGTCCTGAGCTTAATATTATCCAATTACTAAAAATGGATGCTTGCTGAATCAAGGGGATTTAATCATGTGACTGGTGTTGGGGCAATGCAAGGTGACCAACAGGCAGCATTGGAATTCATGAAACACAGCTGGGCAGTTGCCAAAGCCATACCTAAGTGAGCCTTGGAAAGGCAAGCCCCTGAGGACTATGTGTCCTGAGGAACTCATGCTGTTATTGAACATAGCTCTGATTGTTGTCTTTGCAGCCACCACATCCCTCATAATCTATGGGTTGTATGGAAACTCTTGGGGGGTTTCTAGCCCCTCACTGGGCAATGTTACTAGTACAATAATAGTGATTGACTTTTTCCAAGCATTGCTGCTGGAGCAGATTAATGATTCAGCCACCACCCTTAGAAAGAATTTAGACATGTGGATTGTTAATAAGTTTAGGTTAAGGTGTTTTTGTTAATGGCTTTGAGGTAGAAAATCTTGGAGAACAACTGAAAGTTTATAAAGACACATTTTTAATAGTTGAACAAGAGACTCATTAAGGTCAGGGAATAGGAACAATGGCAGAGTGGCTGCTGCTGGCTGACAGACCTTTAGTGCTAGGATGAGTTGATGATCGAAGGTGATGATTAATTCTTTATGCCCATTTCTGCCCTCAGCTTCCTGCTATTAAAAAAACTGTTGATGAGTGGGTGTGCACCCTGAGGATTTAGAGTAGAGCTAACTGGTTGTTTTTCATATAAAAAAGTTTATATTTGTGATTCTTTTAAGATTTTTTTATGAGATTACCTTTTGAGACAAATAATAAAATGATTGGTCCTTTCTTTGTAATGGCAAAATGCAGTCTTCCAGCAAAAGAACTGGCTGAGAAAAATACATTGCTTTCTTACACTCTGTTAATTTATAACAAGTTGCTTGAGTATGAATGCATATGGATTCTTGGGACAACTTGTTTTTCACCTGTAATACATAAAATGTTTAATCATGTAAGAGATATGAAAAATATGTTGTTTTTTAATTGTCTTCATTGGAATCATTCATTTAAAAAAAAATAGAGTGTAGCCACAGTGTAACTTTTATATTACTTGAAAGATTCTGCTGGGGTATATAAGTTATAAGGGAAAAAATAAAATACATGAGAGAAGGAAATCACCAGGAAAGATGTAGAAGGAAAGATGTAGAAGGAAGACATCAGGAAGGATGTAGGAGGAAGACATCAGGAAAGATGGAGAAGGAAGACATCAGGAAGGATGGAGGAGGAAGACATCAGGAAGGATGGAGGAGGAAGACATCAGGAAAGATGTAGAAGGAAGACATCAGGAAGGATGGAGGAGGAAGACATCAGGAAAGCAGAGGAAGGGAAACATCAGATAGAAGAACAGAACAAAAGAACAGAGCAGAACAAGGACAAAATAATAATAACATAAAGAAGCAGCTTTCATTCCTCAGGAAAGAAGTCTGTGTGTTTTTCTCACCGACTCTGCATCTCATTCCCAGTCTCTCTGACCTGCAGAAGGCTGGTCCCTCTGCACAAAAGACGCATGTCTACACAAGAACAGAAACCATTAAAGACTGAAAGGTCAGTGCCTGCCGAATACCTAGTGTCTTCCCTACTCCAGAAAAGGACCTATGAGTTCCTGGTCCAGCAAACAGTACTGATGGAGAAACCATACTGAACCCAGCTGGCTTTGAATCCTCAGACTTGTTTCTTCCCCCTGTGACCCCCATTCCTCCTCCAAAATCTAGGGCATGAAAATAATCAAAGGTCGCTTCCCACACTCAAAAGCAATTTGGTGATTCCAACACTCCCAAAATCGTGTACCGCAACAGAAAGCTGTCCACTGTTTCTTAGGGAAACCCCACACTCAGCAACCAGACCCCCCTACATTGCTTCTCACCCCAGCCCCACTACCAACAATGAAGCAGAGGTCCCCTGTGTGACGACCACCCCACACTCAGAACTAAGACCCTGCCATTCCAGCACTGGCACTTTGCAATGTATGTACCTGTTTTTTTGGCTCATGTTTCCGCCGTGCAGCTCTAAATAGCACTTACAAAGAAAAGCAAACTCAACGACAAAGTTTTCTTTCTCTCCTGAGCAGGCAGGCTGCCTCCCCATTTTTCAGCTGACCCAGAATCTCTGGTTTTGCTGATTTCCTACTGTAACTGCCTCCTCATTTACCACACAGTGGAGATCTGATCCCTTCCTACTGAGACAAGTAGTTTTGCCTGCTCCTTTGGGCTTTTAGTATTCTTCCAAATTATTCTGATTGATATAGACCTCCATCCATGCTAATTATGCATAGCTTCTCTTATAAAGTGTGGTTTCCATGGTGATGGCGAGGGGAGAACAGGTGTGCGGAAAGCTGTGCTATATTAAATGACAGTTACCCTCTGCCTCTCCTATGCAGATTGCTTTTCTCTGCATTTATTTATAGCAGGCAGTAATTAATCTGTGTGAATCTCATTGCTGGAGGGTGGGGGAGGGGAGAAGGACACAGAATGATTAACAAGAGTCCTAATTATCCATGTACCTGTGAGTCTGAGAATTCTGTTACCGCCAGATAATTCCAAAGTAGAGAAGTCAAATTTACCCTTGCACAAAGATGCCACTGCATGACAATCAAGGCTATGCCTAAGAAAGGAGACAATCTTCCAGCTGCTGAGCCTCTGAGTAAACATCTGCGCTAAGCTATTCTGTGGAAGGTTGCAAAGTGGACACTGAGGCTCTCTTCAATGACCCATCAAAGTATAAAATTAGATCAGGCCAGTGTCCCAGACTCCAGGGACTGTTCAGTTCCACATATCACAGCAGAAATGCCACCACTAAGCACAGGAGAAAGCAGGAAAGTAGTGCTCATGGCTGGCCTCCTGTGCGGTCTAGAATGCTGCTCAGCTGAACCCAGGAGAGAGTTCAAGAAGACAGCAGAGCAGGCCCAGCCCAAAGATAACACTGAGTCTCTGTGGGGCTTGGGCATCCCACTGTGCCTCTGAGCCTCAGTTTCTCTATCTGTAAATTATGTGTTAAAACACAAATTCTTGGGGCCAGAGTGATAAGATAAAAAGGGAGATTATTGAATCTACTTTTAAAAAGGAACTACTTGTTTTAAATAGGATAAGTAATGAAAATTTTTACCTGAATTTGTCAAATGATAATGGACTGGACATTGTTAATATATGTAATGGAGTTTTTGTCTGAATCTGTCAAATGTTAATGGACTAGCCATTGTTAATGTAATTCTTGACTGTATATATTATATATACTTATTGGATATAGTTTTTCTTATATTAGTTATAAGCTTTTTTAAATTTTAGACAAAAAAGGGGAAAGGTGGTGATATTGTGTTTTCCCCAATATATTGTACACCCTAATAAACTTATCTGGGGTCAGAGAACAGAACAGCCACTAGATATAGAGGCCAGAAAATGGTAACACACACACCCTTAATCCCAGCATTCCAAAGGCAGAGATCCATCTGGATCTGAGTTCAAAGCCACAGTGAAAACTGTCAGGCATGGTGACTCACGCCTTTAATCCCAGGAAGTGATGGCAGGAAGCAGAAAGGTATATACGGCGTGAGGACCAGGAACTAGAGCCTGGTTAAGCTTTTAGGCTTTTGAGCAGCAGTTCAGCTGAGATCCATTCAGATGAGGACACAGAGACTTCCAGTTTGAGGAAACAAGATCAGCTGAGGAATTGGTGAGGCGAAGTTAGCTGTGGCTTGTTCTGTTTCTCTAATCTTTCAGCATTCACCCCAATACCTAGTTCCAGGTTTGTTTTTTTATTAATATGGCCTTTTAAGATTCTTGCTGCACCAGAGAGCTGGTTTATTTGTGCTTACTGTTTGAGGGGAAACAGTCTATCATGGTGGTAATTCATGGTGGTGGGGGCATGAGGCTGCTGGTCACATTTCATCCACAGTCAAGACACACAGAGAGATGAATGCAAGTATTTGTGCATTCTCCTTCTGTTTCCTTTTATTAAGTCTAGGACCTCAACCTGTGGGAAGGTGCTGCCCATGTCCACATCTCAGTTTAATCTCAGTTAAAGTCTGTGCAGAAACACTCTCAAGGACGAGCCCCAAGGTGCTCCTAGGTGAATCCAAGTCCAGCAAACTAACAATGAAGATTAGCCATTATCACACTGCTCATGTGGTAGGTGGTGAGGGCCGTCAAGGGTGGGGGAATAAACAGAAGAATGTAGATTGGTCCCACTGCAAAACCCACACATGGCATCCCTGGATGGCACAGTGCCATGTGTCTGCTGTAAGCAAGTCAGAGAATTCGCTCACTCCTTCCAAGACTTTCCACTGCGGGGTGTAGATTCCCTCAGAGGTGTGGCAGGAGCTCTCGCGATGTGATAGCAGCATGGTTCACAATGTTTCTGATACTCTCAAGCTTTTGGGAGTCAGTCCAATAGAGTTAGTGTCATTTCGATGACCCAGTAATCAAATAACATGGAGTGAAAACTGCAAGCTTCCTCTAGAACGGCAGGAGCTACTCTCCCAGGGAGACAACGTTCATGTTTGAAGCTTGGACTGGTGTTTCCTTCCCCATGGATATTTTATTTCTAAAATGACCTGGAAAAAATTGTACAGAACACTATAGCAATAAAAACAAAAGGAGAAAATAAAGAACCAATACACATCCCCTTTAAAAAGGAAATGCCTTCAAAGTTAGCCTGCCTTCTGTGAGAGAGGGAGAGGGAGAGAGAATAAAACCCCCGTGTACTTTTATTGAAGTGAAGACAGCTTCAGCACAGAATAGGGAAACATTGAAGAAAAATATGTCTCATTCTCAGTGGATTTCCCAAACACCACAAGAAACATCAAAAAATTATTAAATTCCCAATTACTGCCATCCGTACATATGTTTTTCACAGCTGGAAAACAAAGTTGAAAATCAAGCAGGACAAGCAAGCAGAATATAGATGTACTTGAAGCTTTTACCAACTCCCAGAGGGGTCACACAATTCAAAATTGGAGCTAACAAGAGGTTCTCTGTGGGGAAATGCCCGTGATGGAGGACAAGAACTACCATTCATTGCTGACACTCAGTGACCTCCATGGGACTGTGGATCTGAAGCCAGCTGAGAATAGGCAGGGACAGGAAGCAAGGATTGGTGGGTAGTAAATACCATGTCCCTTACTATCACAGGCTACTGTCACTGTGTCCCTTCCTCAAGTCACTGACACATATACTCACAGAAGCGTATGAGCATCGCCCCTCTTTTTACCTTTGACCGTGGATCCAGGAAAGACAAGTACTAACGAAGCTTCAGGAACCTTAAGATAAAGCATGAAGCTCCCAGCAGGTGCAGCATTCTGCCCAAGTCCTCTGGGCTGGCAAGTTCCCATCCTCAACCTCCATCTTTCCACTCTTCCAACCACCCTGTCCTTCTAGTCAATACCACACACAGGCAGATCACGTGGTCACATCATACTATAAACATTTTCTTTTTCCTGATAAGCACAGAGAGTAAACCAGTCCAGTACACATTATCTACAACGCTCACCTCTCTCTTCCCAACATGACTGCAACTTCTCCTACTGGGCTAGCCTACGCCTTGCTTCAGTTGATAGCCTATGACTGAAGAGGCATTAAGATTGGGCCTTGAGACATTCCACATCTATCTTGGAAACCTGGGTCTACTAGGCAAACAAGTTCCAAGTTAGTTCAAGTGCACAGCACTTCCCTCTCACTAATCACAGTCTTTCCAGAGTCCAAAATGTTAGTAACTTTGACCAAAGACCTAAAGCAATCAAAAACCAGAACTCTGCAGGAGAAACATGGTTTGGCTCTGTCTTAATGCTCTTTCACTGTGGCCTGTTTTATATCTATTTTTTAAGACCATTTAATGATGTTGTACAAGGATGTTTTAGTTTGATTTCTGTTGCTGTGATAAAACACCCCAACAAAAAGCAGCCTAGGATAGAGTGGGTTTGTCTTAGTTTATAATCCCAGCTGATGAGACAGCTGGCCCCATCACACCCTCAAACAAAAGCAGAGTGGGGGAAATGCAGGCATGCTTCCTTGCTGGCTTGCTTGTGCTCAGCTCAATTTCTCCACCCTTACACAGTTCAGGATCCCCTCTGCTTAGGGAATGGTGCCACCCACAGTAGGCTGGTCTCTCTTCCTACATTAGTTAAGACAATCTCACCACAGACATGCCTGGGGGCCAACCCAATCACAGAGATTCTCTTCCCAGGTGACTCTAGATTGTATCAAGATGACAATTAAGGCTAGCATCACAAAGGGGGTATGGGATGGATGAAGCCCCAGGGAGGAAACTCACCACTAAATTTCTGCTCTGCACCAGCCACTCACATCTAGTCACACATGGCCAATAGCTTACTGAATACTGCCACCGTAATAATCCCCTTCCACAGACACAAGTCACCATGATCAAAAATCCATCACCAGACCCCTTGGTTTGTTTTCCCTATTGTTTTATTACTATTACTATTGATTTTGTTTGACTTTTATTTCCTGGAAAATATAATTGTGTAAGAAAGACCAGAGTTCAAATCCTACCTGCTACTTAATTGGCTGTTGTAATATTCTTAAGCCAAGGGTAAAGTTTACTGCAGATAAACACAATCCCTTTAACCTGAACTTCCCTACAATTAATTTCATACCTAAAAATAGTTGTATAGTAAGGGGAAAAAAAGGAGGATGTGTTAGCCTAGCTGACTCCCCTGGGGCAACAGCCAAGGTGACTTCACAGAGACAATTCCGAAAAGAGTTTCTGTGAGTTATAGGACGTGGCTTTTTCAGATGTGACATGCCACAGGAAAGGCACCCAAATCCACCGTGTTTCTGCAACCTATTATCCTTGCTTAATTAGAATTTGTCAAGAAGCAGCTTAAGCAGCAGTTATCAAAAGGGCATAAATATCTCAGCATCAGCCCTTCTGCCCCTGAATTTCAATACCCCTCCCAAAAAAGACACAGGAAAATGTCAGGGTGCATGGCCACCCTGTCATATGAGCTGGAGGGGCATGCTAACAGCCCCCAGGCTCACACTATCGCCCGGTTTGGGGACAGCTGTCAGGTGCCTACCTGGAAAGCTTCACCCCATCCACTCGGCAATGCTTCATGTGTCACTCTGTTGTCACTATTCCCCTCAAAATGTACTGACTGGTATATTAAAAAACTGCTGTGTCTGGCTGAGACAATTCATAGGTAACAATAGCTATGAGCCCCTGCCTACAGTAGCAGATTTTCACCTACAGTAGCTGTAGAAATAATAAAATAGTATAACCAGGTGGGGTTGACGGTTATTATTCTGGCTCCTGTGAAACAGGACTGATGCGACCCTCTGTGATCCACACTGCACCACTGCTGGGCTGGCTGGCAAAAGATGCTGCGCTGCTTAGATTCTAGTGTTGGACTCCAAAGATCAAGCTTAAGTAAAAACCCTGGGGCCAGCAATATGGCTCAGAAGGTAAAGGGGCTTGCAGAGCAAGTTTGATGACCTGAGTTCAATCCCCAGAACTCACGTAAAGGGTGAAAGGAGAGAAGTGACTTCACAAATTTGTCCTCTGACCTTCATACATGCACCATGGTGCATACACATATGTACACACACATACACATAACAATAATAATAAAACATAAAACAGAAAGTCGGGAACTCTAGGTAGAAAGAATCCATGACCCCAGGCCCAGACAGTCTAGACTCAAAGACAAGGCAATCCATAAGGATATCTTCAGGGACCACAACTATGACCTGTCCTGTGCAGGTCAGTGAGACTTGAGATAAAATTTCCTCTGAGAAAAGGGAGCCACAGCACAAGAGCCACAGCATCCCCAGGGACACAGTCAAGCTTGGTTGGTCCAGCCCTGGACTCCCCCAACACACTGCTGCGTCACTTCTCTTGGAGAGATAAGAACAAAAGTTCACCCAAGACACCGCACAAAGGTGTCATTCCACGCAAGTCTAGCTGCTGAACCAATAAACTTGGGGTAGGAAGGTTACTTGTAAGAACATAGGTGAGGATTTACTTACAGAAGTATGGGTGTTCTGGTTAGGTTTTTTGTTGTTGTTGTTGTTGTTGTTGTTGTTTTTGTCAACTTGACACAACTTAGAGTCATCTGAGAAGAAAGAACCTCAATTGAGAAAACGCCTCCATCAGACTGGCCTGTAGGTAAGTCTATGGGGCATTTTCTTATTTAAAGATTAATGTGGGAGGTTCCTGGAGGTAAAAAGAAAGCAGGCTGAGCAAGCCATGGGAAGCAGGCCAGGAAGCAGCATTCCTCCATGGCCTCTGCTTTAGTTTCTGCTTTCAGGAACCCTTTCCTCTCCAAGTTGGTTTTGGTCATGGTCTTTATCAAAGCAATAGAAATCAAAATAATATAGTTGGTAACTAAAAACAGCTGCTGCACTGCACAGTCCCACCCATCGTGTCTCATGACATCGTGGATGCTGTGTCACGGAGTCCTGTCTTTATTAACCTTCCTCCATCTCCTGTGCATTCAAGCATCGCCCTCTATCACACGCCGCTGGGAGGCAGGGGTGGTAATACCCGTCATCTCCCCTTTCTCCTTTCAGTATGGAGCATTAGTAGCTCCGTTGTCATTATCATGGACCTGGCTGTCACTATATCATTCTGCTTATTGCCATGACTACAGAGGCAGTATTGCCTCTGCTCCATGATGGTGATAGGGTGATCATACATGCCTGGCGGGAAGCACATTTATTAATTTGTGCATTATGAATGAATACTGTGAAGGCAGAGGTGGGTAGTCCCCATGGAGACCCAATGGCCTGCAGACCCTAAAGTCTTTGCCAGCTGACTCTTTACAGGGAATGCATACAGTGACTTCTGGTTTAGGGGGTGGAGGCTGAGCCTGTGATATTTCTGAGAAAGCTGTGACTCTGGAGGCTTACCCTGGCACACCAAGACAATCACGCTGTTATCTCACATAAGCTAGTGGCTGAACTAACTCCAACTCATGTTTTTGTGACTCCAAGTAAACCAAGGTATGTTGCGGGAGAATAGAAAGGATCCCACCAGCCTAGGCTTGCCTTCAAGGTCGTGCTCCTGGGAGTCCATCTCTGGGATGGGTTTGTTCTCTGGAGTTCATTGAACAACTTTACAATCATGAAGCCTCTTTGGGAAACAGGAGGGTAAGCCAAATATTTCAAAACGATTTTACAAGATCAACCACAACCAGGATGATTGCTCATTTCATTTATTTGATTGTTGATTTACTGCCTGGCAGGTCTAACCTGGGCTCTGGTTTAGAAATGTCCTCTAAGGGCCTCTCTGTTAAGGCTTGATTGACAGCCTGTGGCTCTATTGAGAGGTGATAGAAAATTGAAGGGGTGTGGCTTAGTATAAGGAAGTTAAGTCAGTAGATAGATACCATGAAAAGGACATTAGGTCCAGTCTGTTCTCTCTCTCTCTCTCTCTCTCTCTCTCTCTCTCTCTCTCTCTCTCTGATTTAACATAAATAAGTACCATGTTAAAGGAGAGTAAATGACTCTCCTGTGCTTTGGTTTGGATGTGATTCAAATGGATCACCCGAGTACACTGGGTGTTGGAAATCTGCATGGCAATATTGAGAGATAGAGCCTAAAGGTTGGGGAGATCGCTCAGTTCACAGTGTTTTCCTTCAAAACAGAAAGATCTGAGTTCTATCCCCAGAACCCAGGTAAAAGGAAGGAAGGAAGGAAGGAAGGAAGGAAGGAAGGAAGGAAGGAAGGAAGGAAGGAAGGAAGGAGGGAGGGAGGGAGGGAGGGAGGGAGGGAGGGAGGGAAGGAGGGAGGGAGGGAGGAAGGGAGGGAACTCGGGGTGTAGTGACAAGCACCCTTAATCCCAGCACTCAGGAGGCAGAGGCAGGCAGATCTCTGTGAGTTAGAGACCATCTTGGTCTACAGAGTAAGTTCCAGGAGAGCCAGAACTCCATAATGAGGCCTGTCTCAAAAAACAAGTCAGTCCAGGCAGGGTGTGAGCCTTTACAATCCCAAGAAGGCTGAGCCCCTCTGGGATGGTAGAAATATCCTCTCTCTTGATTGGGGTTATGCCCACTTGGAACATACATTTGAAAAGTTTTATCAGACTGTAAAAAAAAATGTATACATTTTACTTTTAAAAGCATCTATCTCAATAAAAATAAAATAGAACCGGCTGATGAGCTGGCTCAGTAGTTAAGGGCACTGGTTACTCTTGCAGAGGACCAGAGTTCAGTTCCCAGCACCCACAATGTATGCCTCACAACCACCTACAACTCTAGCTCCAGGAGATCTGACATCTTCTTCTGGCCTCTTCAAGGCCCACACAGCCATGACATACATACATACACACACACACACACACACACACACACACACACACACAGAAATTAAAAATGAATACATCTTAAAAAAACAAAGACAAAAAGAAATAAATAACTGTGTAAGTAGAAAACATGGGAGGATTTATGAAGACTAGATGAAATCCTACAGCCCACAGCAGGAGAACGGACAGGACCCAGATCTCCTGAAATCCTCATTCTCCCCACAGGCAGTAGCTCTTCTGTGACAGAAAGTGAGGGCCTTGCCATGCCAAGCAGGGCAGGCATTTCCCCTCAGGACTCCAGAGTCCCTCTTCAGCAACCTCGTAGAATCTGGGGTGTTCATTTGGACACTGAATCAGGGCTCTCAGGGATGGGAGCCCTCCAGCCGCTCAGGATTTAAATAATGATGTGTCAAAACCTGCCTCAGATGCCTCAGATTTAATCTCCACTGTGACCTTGTAAGCCTGCAGGATTATTAGAGCCAGCCACGGAGAAGCAAAGAATATTAAAGTTGTTTGTCAAAAACCTCTTGCTTCTGTCAGGGAAAACTCCAGAACAGAGGAACATATGTGCTGGAAACAGAATGTCCAAGAGGAAGGGAAAGAAGAATGTCATGTGTCCATGTTTGCCAAAAACTGATGGGGTCTGCAGCATTAGCGTGGTGTTGAAGGGCCAGCTCTTTGCCACACTTGCAAGATTAAAATTATGTGTCTTCAATGTTTCCTTAGAACAAACATTTCTAAGCAACTGCCTCAAATCCTGCCGACTTTGGTGACTAGACCTGATCTGGCAGTGCTGTAACTACCAGCCAAGGTCTGTAAGCAGACCACATCAGTTTCTCTAGGCCTCAGTTTCCCCATTTGTCCAGTGGAGAAGTGTGCTAATGAGGAATGTTAAAAGAAGGGGGCTGGGGAGATAGTTCACTGGTAAAGTGTTTATCTTGAAAGTGCAAAGATCTAAATTCAGTCCCTAGAACCTACATTAAAAAAAAAAAAAAAGAAGCCAGGCAGTGGTGGTGCACACCTTTAATCCCAGCACTCAGGATGCAGAGGCAGGTGGATCTCTGTGAGTTTGAGGCCAGCCTGGGCTACAGAGTGAGTTCCAGGACAGGCTCCAAAGCTACACAGAGAAATCCTGTCTCGAAAAACCAATAAAATAAAATAAAATAAAATAAAATAAAATAAAATAAAATAAAACAAGAAGAAGAACAAAATGACCTTGGTGGCCTTGTATTTGTCATCCCCAGTGCTGGAGAGGTGGAGAAAAACAGATCCATACGCCTCACTGACCAGCCAGCCTGGCCTACTGGGCAAGTTCTGGGCTACATTGGCATGCTCTCTCAAAACATGTGGACAGTACCTGAGGAAAAACATCTCAAGCTGTCCTCTGACTCTCTGTCACGTGTGTGTGTTTGTGTGTGTGTGTGTATGTGTGTGTGTAATAGAGAATAACCAAGTGTGGCAGTGCAGACCTGTAATCCTACCACTGAGATTAGAGGCAAGAGAATCATGAGTTTGAAGCCAGTCTGGGCTACACAGAGAAATCTCTCAAAAAAAAAATATTAACATGAAAGTTACAGAAAGGCCTGGGACATTATACTTAGTAGTCATGAGCTGCACACATTAAAACCCCACACAGTCCTCTCCCATCCACCCAGACTACATCAAACTCAAATTCAAGTGTGCACTCAGCCAGACCTGTAATTCCAGCTATTCAGGAGGTTGATCGTAAGTTAAGGCCAGCCTGGATAACTTAATGAGATCTTATCTCAAATATTCCTTAAGGCTTAGGGATATAACTCAACAGTGGAGCTCTTCTGTCTCCACTATTAGAGAGAATATATTTAAGTACTCTGAATACTCCCCCGGGAGGTGGGGTTGATCAGCATTGCCTCGCCAAGTCTGAGGCTCCTTCTGTTCCCAACTTAGACCCGACAGTGCACCGAGTGTATTGAACCCAGCACTCTCCAGGTTAAACTGACTCATTGCAGCCTCACCACATCTGTCAGGCTCTGTGACAGCTGAGAATGCTTGAGTTCAACGTGTTCTGTGAGCATGGCATTGACAGGCGCCTGGGTGGGAGATGCCTGCACTTTGCTCAGTTCACTGAAGTCAGCAAGGCCATGCAGAAAGACACATATACCTGGAAGAGGAACAAAGGGCTTTCGTTTTCTACTGCTAGGTAACCTATCACTTCCAAAACCTGGTGTCTTAACCATTTCTTTCCTTTACAATTCAATCGCAAAAGGCTTGTGAGCTGAGGGATGCACCTCACAAACCAAGGCTGGAAAATCTCCCCTGATGCCTTCTCCATCAATATCTGGTATGCTTTTTGCTCCTTGACCTTTATCCCTTTCCAGTGATGTAGCATCTGGTGGCCTCAGGACAATTGCACATCTTACAAGGCCACTAGCTCCAAGACATAAAGTGTAGAGATTGAGAGGCTAGCTAAAGGCTGCATCCCAGACATGCTGATGTGGTTTTGACAATCCTGCGGGTCAAAGCAAAGACACAGGTCAAAGTTCGGGGCCCAGAGTTTAGCTCCTGGGAATGGAATGGCAACATCACAATAAAGTTGACATGAGCTAGAAGGTGCCTCAGCAGCCATCTTTGGAAAGCATAATCTTCCACAAATCCCCTATGAGTTGTGTATTTTGAAAGTGAGAGTTGAGGGCCCTATTAATATTGTAATCCAGTAACACTCATAGACAAAAATATGCACTACTTAAAGCTGATAAAAAGAAAAACTGTAAGATCATCGTTGTTTAGTAGAAAGAGCAAGAACGGTGTTTCTCTTGAAATCCTCCAGCAGAAAACATCAGGTCCTTGGGGTCCCCATGCCTGGTTTGTCAGGAATGGAATGGAGCAGGCTGATTGGAGAATGGGCCCTTCCATTGGTTGCTATGGGGCATGAGGAAAGAGCAGTAGATGTCAATTTCCCTCTACACAGGTTCAATCTTCCACTTGGAGTAGACAAAAACAACAGTGTTTCTGGCTACTGTTTATTGACTAGCCTTACTCTTGACAGCAAATGTCAAAACCTTCCCCAACAAGCATATGGCTAAGGTGATCAGCAATGACCGCGGCCACTTGTAACAAAGAAACAAGAGTGTCAACTATGGCTGCAGTTCACTGTGCTACAGCTGTCCTTCGGCTTTCCAATGACCTCCACTTGAGGCTTCATTGACCCCTCAGGGTTTCTTGTCACTAAGAAAGAGTGGCTAACAGGAACAATGGCAGTCACCCTTTGTTCCCCACAGAAATCTAACCCAAAAATGAAGTAGGAAGGAAGAACACAACTGCCCCCTGTCGGTTACTCTTCCCATTGCTGTGACAAAAGCAACCTCAGGAAAGAGGGTCTGCTTCCACTCACAGTTCAAGGGAACAAATCCATCATGGGGGAAATCATGGCAGAAGGAACGCGAAGCAGCTGGTCACATGCATCCACAGTCAGGAAGCAGAGAGAGATGAATACTGGTCTCGGTTCTCCTTCTCATTCAGTTTGAGACCCCAGCCCATTGAATGGTGCCACATGCATTTTGGGTGGGTCTTCATACCTCAACTGATCTAATCTAGAAACTTCCTCACACACATGCACAGAGGTCTGTCTCCTAGATCCTGTCAAGTCGACAATATTAGCCATCATACTTTGGTTTTGCACACACACATACACACACACACACACACACACACACACATCCCCAATTGCATAATGGCTCAAGATTAAACACATTCTGAAACTCAGGATAATATGGAAATGTGCCTGTATGAACTGGACCATGAGAGTACCTTTCAGGCTATGTCACTATGTTTTCATTTAATGAACTTCTTTGCTTAATGTCTTTCCCACCCACATTACAGCCTCTCCAAAAGCAAGGGTAATTTGTTCTCGCCTGTCTGCCCCTTTATTCTCAATACCTAACCCAGAGATGATCAAACACTAAGCACTCTATAAATATTTATTGAACCAATGAGTGAACACAGCCTCTTAGCTCCATCCACAGTCATATTGGATAGTTAGGGACTATATTTCTCCTGTTCATCTCCATATCCCAGCTGGTGCCTACTAAATGCTCAGTGAATGTTTGATGAGTACATGAATGAAGAGACCCACAGCAGAGGAAGGAGGGAGGGGAAATAACTTAGATGTGAAGGCAAACCTTGCTTCTACCTGCACATCAATCAAGTTTTGCTGAAGTCACACATTCTCACTCTCAAATTTCCTAGGTTTTGAGAAGCCCAACTTCCAGCACTACCCTCAACAAACTGCCCATTTGCTACTCTGGGTGAAAATGTGGTGCCAGCAATGGAGAAACATTGTTATTGGATAATTCGATTTTGCTTACAAGATTTTTTTTTTTAGAGACAGAATCTCACTTTGTAGGCCAGGGAACAGGCTAGCTTGAAATTCACTATGCAACCCAAGCTTCCAACAAAGTGTTCACGGCAACCCTCCTGCCTGAAAAGGGTAACAGGTGTGTTCCACCATGCCTACCTCATTTGCAAGATTTCATGGCAAAAACAAATCATTGGAACCCAAAGTTTGTGAGTGCTCAGTAAAATTTAGTTTTGAGAAAGTGCCATCAGGGGCAATAGAGATAGCTCAGTTAGTAATGTCCTTGACTTTCAGGATCTAAATTCAATCCCCAGAACCCACACTGAAGGCCAGACAGAGTGGTATACA
Source organism: Peromyscus nudipes (assembly GCA_902168325.1). Lineage (NCBI taxonomy): Eukaryota > Metazoa > Chordata > Mammalia > Rodentia > Cricetidae > Peromyscus > Peromyscus nudipes. Next base: position 29,699 of record CABHPH010146357.1, read on the forward strand.
CTTACAATGATGGCAATGTGGAGCGTGAAGACAGGAAGGTTCCTAGGAGGCCATTGGCCAACTAGCCTAGCCTACTTCAAGCCAATGAGAGAGTTTGTCTCAAAGAAAAAGTGAAAGGCATCTGAGACAGGACACCAAGAGTTATCCTCTGACCTCCACATGCATGCATGTATGCACAGATGCATATGTGCAGAGGAGATGCCACAAAATGAAGCACGTTATTTAGACTTTAGCAACTTCATCTTTGCCTCCCTGCCCCCTAACACAAGATCTCACCTGACTGTTCTCTTCCCCTGCCCTTCTCAACCCCAGCACCAGCAAGCTCAATGAAATCTGGCTTTTCCTTCACTGTTCATCCTGTGGCCATCTCTCCTTATGATTCTATCAATCAGTGCAGCCTACTCATGTTACTCACCTCCTGCCTTTGCTAGCTGCCTCAAGGGAAACATGCAATGATCCAGCTAAAGGAGCCTGCCCTGCTTAGCTTGGGGAAAGGGCATTCTGTACAATGAAGTGTGCTGTGAATGAGTCACATCTCCGGAGACTCTCCTCAAGCTTGAGAATGCCAAAGGTGCCCAGACCTGAGAAGTTAACACATCTTCTTCCTGCACAGAAACAAAGCCCCTAGCTTGGCTCACCGTGCCACTCACTTGCCTGGGAGATCATTGTGTACAAACCCACAGGTCCGGCCTAGGAGACCCAAAACTTGGAGAGCTTGTAATTCTAGATTCTGAGTCTCTGTCTCTGCCTGAGACTTGAGCACAGCCAATTATTTTTTATCATTCTCCAAGTTGCAGCAGGACAAGAGAGCTAGATCAGAAGGCTGAGTGTGAGATTAGGCCAGAAACCATCAGAACTCCCGCCACCAGCTAGGGCTTCCCCAGGAGGTGAGGGGATCATTCATGGATGTCTTAGACAGGGTTTCTAATGCTGTAATAGACATCATGACCAAAAACAAGTTGGGAAGGATAGAGTTTATTTAACTTACACTTCCATGTCATAGTCCATCATTGAAGGAAGTCAGGACAGGAACTCAAGCAAGGCTGGAACCCAGAGGCAGGAGCTGATGCAGAGGCCAGGAGGGGTGATGCTTACTGGCTTGCTCTTCATGGTTTACTCAGTCTGCTTTCTTCTAGAACCCAGGACCACCAGCCCAGGGGTGGCACCATCCACAATGGGCTGGGCCCTTCCCCATTAATCACTAAGAAAATGCCTTACAGCTGGAGACATTTTCTCAATTGAGGTTCCTTCCTCTCTGGTGACTCTAGCTTATGTCAAGTTGACATGAGACCAGCCAGGACAACAGAGTAAAGAGAAACCTATGGGCTCAGACTTCAGTTGGGTGCCAAGTGCCAGGAGGGAGACACCACAGAATGAAGCCAGCTGACCTAGCAGTTTCCTTGTATGATCATTCTGTCAAAGGAACAGTGTTCAGTGCCGTGGCCGAAATAGTGGTGGAAGTGCTGATTGAGTGCTCTGTAATCCAGTGGTCATTCTCCATAACTACCATACTTGTCCAGTAGCCTCAGCTAGCTGCTGAAAGGGCTGTAGAAATGTGAGAAATCCACGGATGTCTGGGAAGAAGACTCATTTAATAAAGAATAAAATGGGGATCACACTCACGAATACAGAACAAGTAAACGCCACTGCTGATCCAGCTGCCGTTCTGCCCAAGGGTGATGGGGACCAACCACAAGCTACTCCCTGCATCTTGATCCTGGTCTGACCACCTAAAAGAGAGCTTAATACCTCTTCCTCTGCTCTTAAGCGGTCACATACACAGTCAAAACCTCACATATGCAGACAAGACCACACTCTAGGGCTTATTACCCTAAGCCATTGGCTGAACGGATCTAATTCCCACAACACTACAGGCCTAGAAAACAGTCTCCTACCACAGTATACTTTCTTTCAAGGAAGAAATGTGCACACTCTACTCTCGAGGAAGTCGGGATTGCCTGTCCCTCAGACCAACACAATTTTAGCCTCTGTACCACTCTATCCCATACCCCTGTTCGCTTTTGTCCCAATTACTTCTGGGGTTGCATGAATTAAGATTCACTCAGACCCAACATACAAAGCCCAAGCATTCTGTACACTAGCAGGTAACCAACAAAAGCACAATTTGGTTGCAGGCCTCTGATCACCCTGCATGCCCCTCTCCTGCAAGCTACCTTGGCCACCCTGCTGGGAGAGCAGCTGGAGTGGTTCCTGCCATGGCCCCAACATGAGATCCCTTCCTTCGCAAGCAAGGCACAGTAGGAATGACCTGCGCCTCATTATCTGAACTGTTATTCAGCTTTAAAGCCTTCAGAGGGAAGGGGGGGAGGCTAACAAGTACTTCCTTTAGCTTCCTGTCATTTTTTTCTCCCTAGGAATTCCAGCTCACTATAAACCTCACCACATTTGCCTCTGAGTGACCCAAACAGGCCCTTTTGTCTGCCTTTCTTTTTTTTTTTTTATCACCTCTTAACTGTTTTAGCACCCGATTTTCACACCAACCTACATCCTCAGATCTGCCAGAGCATCTACTACTGGAGTTCTTTTCAGCCACACTGACGGCTTGTCCCCACATGCCTGAGCACTTGAGTTTGGTTACCTAGCAGTGGATGGATTCTGAGCTAGAGAAAATTCCCTCTGTAAAGACTTCCAGACCTCAGCTTCATGCCCTATCACCTCATAGCAGGAGCCATGCAACTGTCACCCCACCTAGGAGACCTGCCATCCCATCTCAGAAGGGTGATAGCTACATGGAGAGTCCCCCATGAAGGTTCTACTAATCCTCGATTATGCTGCTCTCTGTTTGGGTTGAAGTATAGAAGATGGCAACAGACCAAAGAAAGTATTCCACCCAAGTCCAGCCTGTTGCTAGAGTTTTCCTGCCTGGCCCACAGTCAGGACAAATCTCTCTCACCCGCCAGTCCCACAGCCGCTCAGACCCAACCAAGTAAACACAGAGACTTCTATTGCTTACAAACTGTATGGCCGTGGCAGGCTTCTTGCTAACTGTTCTTATATCTTAAATTAATCTATTTCTATAAATCTATACCTTGCCACATAGCTTGTGGCTTACCGGCATCTTCACATGCTGCTTGTCATGGCAGCGGCTGGCAGTGTCTCCTCAGCCTTCCACTTCCCAGAATTCTCTCCTCCTTGTCCCGCCTATACTTCTTCCTGCCTGACCATTGGCCAATCAGTGCTTTATTTATTGACCAATAAGCAACATGCTTGACATACAGACCATCCCACAGCACCAGCCTGGTGAAACAAGAAGTTTATCCAGGTTACTTCCAGAATTATGTGGATACACAAGAGCTTCACCATATTGGGATAATCTTTTTGTGTACTATGTGAAGATGTGTCTCTGTCTTACCTCACCTGCCTAAGGCACCTTCTGATTGGTTTAATAAAGAGCTGAACAGCCAATAGCTAGGCAGGAGAGGATAGGTGGGGTTTCTGGAGAGTGATAGGAACTCTGGGAAAGAATCTGAGGCAGAAGATTCACCAGCCAGACATGGAAGAAGTTGAATGTACAGTATTGAGAAGAAGTAATGAGCCATATGACAGAATGTAGATTAATATAAAAGGGTTAGTTTAAGTTTTAAGAGCTAGTTGGGAACAAGCCTAAGCTAAGGCCAAGTTTTATAATAAGAAATCTCTGTGTCATTATTTGGGAGCTGGCAGTCCAAAGAAAGACCTGTTACATCACCACTGACAAATCCCACCCTGTCAACTGTCTTAAATGATTTGGGAGACAACCTCATGAGCATCTCATGGAAGCTTGGAAAGCCACACTAGCCTTCCTCTCTTCCATAAGGGAATGTTCATAGGCCCAGTCTCATGAAGGTCTCATGTGTGTGATCACAGCTGCTCTGATCCAAAGCAGCAATAGCCATGTCCAACCCTGAGAAAGCAACTATGCCATGCCCATCCTTGTCAAACCTGTCACTTCCCACCATATGGCAGAATCAGGAATGTTCTCTCTGTCTCTCTCTGTCTCTGTCTCTCTCTCTTACTCTATGTCTCTCTGTCTCTCTGTCTCTCTCTGTCTCTCTCTCTCTGTCTCTCTGTCTCTCTGTCTCTCTCTCTCTCACACACACACACACACACACACACACACACACACGAAGAAGAAGAAGCCCTAAAGGGTAGGGTGCTCTGGGGTGTGTGTATGTACCACCTCCAGCCTGTGGGACAATGTTGGTATCTCCAAGTCGTAGTGAACTTGTGGAGGAACAGGAGTGACTGTGCTTGCTGAGCCTGGGTCATTAGCAGTGTGGAATGCTGCACTGGAGAGGTGAGAGGAGGCGCTGGAGACAGAAGAGAGTTAAAATGGAAATTTTAAAGAGAATTCTTTTCCCTTTTACTTGTAGCATAATTAACCAGAAGAGCCCCAGCTGATGCTGCCATGGTGACTGTAATATGAAACCGAAGCTTAATGGGAGGACTGGATGGAAAATAATAGCGCTTAGTGTCTCCACAGCTTTTTACATGTGATGGTTTTCATTCCCTTCGAACTCCACAAACATTAACTAATTAATTGCCATAGGACCCCAGATAGACAGTAGGCTTCCCTATCTATATTTTATAAGGTAGGAAAATGAGTCCTTTCCAAGCAAGGCAGAAGTTTCTAGTCTCCAGGTGCTCTTTCTTCTGCATCCACCACAGCCCTCAGGGAACACATATTTTTACATCTTTGCACAGTTCTAAAGATTCCTATTAATAGCCTTAAAATGTGAGTAGATTTGAGCTGGAAGAGACAGAACAGCAGCTCAGGACCAAATCTTTCATTTTACAGAAAGAAACTTACTTCAGCCAAGGACTCTCTAAGGTCAAAAGCAGCTGAGGAGAGACGCATCTAGATTCGCCTTGTGCTGCCCAGTCGAGGGCAACATTTGTACCAACAAATTCTGAAAAAAAGCCATTGCTGTTTGGCCTGCACACGACAAACCATGTGTTTAAAAGGTGGGTTGTCTGTAGGGGTATGTGTATGTGTGATGTATGTGTTCATTTGGGGAGGATACATGTGCTTGCTGCATGCACATATGTATGCACTCATGTGGAGGCCAGAAGGCAGTCACATGTCTTCCTCAGTTGTTCTCCATCTCACTTTCTGAGACAGGGTCCCTCACTGAACCTCATTAACGCAGCTGGACCGGCTGAGTTGCACATGTCTCTCATATCCACTCTTCCACCATCCACCCCCAGTACCACCTTGCCCAGCTTTCTACACTTTACACGGGGGCCGGGGATCCAAACTTGGGTCCTCACGCTTGTGCAGCAAGCACTTTACCCATGAGCCTCTTCTTCGGCCCCCAGAAGACAGCTTCCTGAGCACTTGCCATGCAGTCACCAAGATTTCATTGGGCGTATGCCATGGGACTCCTGGGGCTCTAGAGACTGGAAGTACATAAGCTCGTGTCAAGTGAGGTGTGTTGGGAAGTCAGTGCTGTGAATGAGAAACACGGCAGAAAACCTCTGTCCAATGTAGTGCAGGAGTCCACAGCCTTGGGCGCTTTGGTGTTTCTCAGCCACAGATACTGTTCTGAGAGCAGCATAACTGCTCAATAAATAAGTAATGACTAATCAGCGGGTGTGTTCCAGGGCCATTCAGACGCTTCCTAAGTAAGACAGGATGCAGCCAGGGTTCCACACTATAATCTTTTTGTATATTTATTTTATTTCTCAATCTTTGAGTGACTGTGTATGGGTACATACACATGAGTACAAGTGTCCAAGGAGGCCAGAGGCATCAGATTCCATAGTACTGGAGGCATGGACAGTTGTGAGCTAGCTGAGAATTGAACTCAGGCCCTCCACAAGAACAGAGGACCTCTGTACACTCTCTTAACTTCTGAGACCTCTCTCCCTACTACAATTTTAACCCAAGGGGAGATCGAAAAGTCCAGTCTCATGATTCATTCAGCCTGTGTTTATGTGTTGAATAAGCCCATGCTGTGTATCAAATATGACTTGAGGAGTGCAATAGGCACAAGGACTACAAAGTATTCTTCCCCTGTCTTTTGTATACTTAAAGCAAACAGAACACCGGAGATCCGTTCAAACAAAGAAAGGTCCTTAGATGCATGGTGGGCTGTAAGAGGTTCGGTCCAGTTTCTTCATGCCCACTATGTGGATTCCTAGTGACAGATCACACAGAGCAAGGCTAGAGCCAGGGTGTCAGATGTACGCTGTGACTGCCACACCTCCTACCCTGAGGACAGCTCTGCCCCAGGACCTGCTATTTTGACCACTGTTGTTGCTACGCCACCATCACCACACTGTGGACACTGGGCCGTCATCACACACCACCTCAGGAACCCCGGCCAGGATGGCACATGGCACAGGCAGCTCTCCTTCTCGGGGTTGGCACTGGGAGCTGAGTAAAGAAAGAGCTGCTGAGAGTGGATTAAAATCCAGCAGACTGGGAAAAGAAGGCAGGCTCCCAAGACGGAAGAAACAGATATTTGCAAAACCTAGCACCTAATAGGTTCTCAGAGTCGTTTGTGTCTTCAATAACTAAGCAATGATTTTTTTTTAAATACAGTCAAAATTTCTTTAACTTCTAGGAGGCCATGCCAGTAGACTGATCAGAATATTCTGGAAAAACATGAGCTACCCTTTCCATGACTGCCTGCTTCTGGTCTTGCCTTCCCTCTCTGTTTCAGTCACACATGTCCAACTGTACCTGGCAGAGTCGTGCCACCAACAGGCAGGACTACTCATGTAGGTGACTGAAGGGCATCTACAGAATCTGCCTATGAAGGAAAACACACTCACAAGAGCTTTGGCTCCTGAAATCCCACTGTGGGGGGATTCAATCTTTATCACCACCACTGCCAGCAGTTCCGACTTAGAAACGTCATGAGCACACCTCTGGAGTGCCTTGCTCCTTGGTAGAGACACTCTTTCAAGGATCTGTTATGCCAAGTCTCTGCTGAGAGCCGCAGAAGCCCACTGCCTTCTCCACTATCATACCTCACCTCCTGAAACCCAAGTGCTGTCAGACTTCTAAGCCTGTGCACAGGCATGTTCCTCTGCCCAGAGAGCCTTTCAAACATCCCAGTCTCTCTTGACTCTACCCCAGCTCCAACACAGCAGAGAACCCCTCCCTCCATGAGGTCCATGTCACCTGTCCACTTCTCCTATTAGCATGTCTTTCTCCCCCTCTACAACTGTGAGGTCTCTGGGTCTCCAGTAATTAGCCAAGGGCCTACCTCATTTAACTTCATTTTGAAACTGAGTCGTGTTATTCAAGAGGTCTTAAGATGGAGGACTTGCATGTGGACAGAAGACACCAATAAGCACTGATAAAGAAAAGTCTTCCCCTTAATGAGTTTACACTGGGTGGGTGACACATGGGCCCTCGGGTTCCCTGGACCCTAATTTGTCTGGCAATACAGCTCCAGAGCCTTCAGAGGCAGCCAAGAAAAGTTTGTGTGGCTCCTTAAGTTGCTCTTCTTATAGACCAAGAGCAATGTCAGCTAAGTAGGCTGTGACTCAACCACTGATCTACCCAGAGGACACTCAGGAAGTGGTCACAGCATGCCTCCAAATGCCTAAAGGATCCAGGATCTTGCCAGCATCTCCACAGCAAAACAGCTGCATGGAGGGCAAACCCAGAAGACGTGAGTCCCTGGGCTCCCAGCCAGTCGCCAGTAAACACAGAAATCCAGCTTTTTAGTATAAACTATTTGCAGCCTTCTAGTTCGTCAGCCTTCCCCTCCATTGACTTTCCCACCGTTCCTAAACTCTGAATGCGAGTCTCTTAGCACTAAATGCATGCAAATGGCGTTTAAGGGAAATTAAACAGTCAGGCTCTCCCAGTACCTGTTCAGAGTCGACATAGAGTTCCAATTTCCTGCTGATACAAATAATTATTCTGCTTTAAAATCGCCTAGGTTTTTTTCCTCTCTCTCTCCAAGAGAGACACTGCAAAATTGCCTTCCACGATGCCATTTGGAAAGCAGGGAAAAGAAATTTACCATATAATTTGTTTTAAATAAACTTTTTAAAGGTATAGATAACTGAAAAACAAGGCTGAAGGCTCTCAGTACAGTGCCTGCTGCCTGGTTTTCACATGTAGCTTATCACTGTCTCCCAAAGTCAGAATTTAGTCACTAGCTCTGAATCTGGATAGAGACAGAGGGCAGCAGTGTGGGCAGGGCATAGGGAACAAGGGTAGATGACCCCTGGTGCCAAGCAATGTCACTTTGTCTTCTCTTTGCCAAGGATGGAACAGTCTCTGGGGTTCAGAAGGACAATAGGGTGGTAAGGCCAACTCTAGTCCTCAAGAGGCTCTCTCTTTTGGGGGGAGACGAGGAAAAAGTTAATCATAGTGGGCCCTTAGTAGGATGGCCAAGGGAGGAAGGAGACTGGCAGGGACGGATAACGTGTTCAGACTAAGTGTTCAGCTGATGCTTTCATACAGGACAGACAGAACTGGTTTTGAAAGGCTGCTTTCTCCTGTCCCCAATTGTCATGGCTGTGGGTAGCCTCCCTGACCCTCTTCCCTTATTAAGGTGCCTGTCCTCTGCTGCTCTGAGTGCTGCTGCCAACGGATCTTCACCAGCCCTTCTCCAGAAACTGACCTAGGACACAGGGCCTGCCATGTCCACAGGACTTCAGTCCTCCCTCTCCCTCCAGGAGCTGCCTGGACCAGAAGCAGCACATTGACAGAAGGTCATACAACTTTGTACTTGCCCTTGACCAAGTCAACTTTGTGTTTCAACTCAGCTCCTAGTGAGTCAGGATAAAGAAGGCTGCAGCAAAGACTCCATCCACATGGAGGTCTTTCCGTGTCCTCTCTCTCTTCCCTCTTTCCCCTTCTCATGAAAGAACCCCCACTTGGCATCCCTATTCCAAACCGAATGGGCAAATATCCCTTTCTCAAGAAATTTCACTTGGGAATTAACCTTAACTTAGCCTTGCCAACATTCCTGATATACTCTTGTTCCCAGGTTCCAGCTCCATGGTTGTAGGAGACACTGGGCTTTCTCAGTAAGGTGTAAGACAGAGGACCTTACATGCACAAATCCTGTCCCCTCCCAGACAGTCCCACGCCAACCACCCTGGCCCTTTGTTCCAGGCACTTTCTTTGGAACTCATCTACCCCAACCCACCTGCAGTTTCTGCTCCTAGGAATCCCAACACTTATATCCCCCAGTCAACTCCAGATGCCAACTTGACAACATGACTCAAAAGCCTCCCTAGTTCCTCTAGTAGGATCATGGCTAAACTGCTCATCCTGGAACTCAGGGTCGCCCATGAGTGCTCTATCAATGTGTTCCAACTCTACACATACATGTCCTTGCAAACTCTGGCTACACAGAGTTCTTCAGCTCTCCCCAGATGTGGCCTGAACCCTCTTCACTTTTATACCTTGCTCTCTTTCCTCACCATCAATTGTTTGAAATGTCCCACTTTCCCTAAGGTTTCCCATGACCACACAGTAGTGGTGAGCCTTTCTTTCACATGGACAAGCAAAGCCTTGCTGCCTCAGGGGATCATTTTATTCAGTCTACGTAACCTGGCTTTCTGTAAGAGGCCTTCTCTTCCTCTTGAACTGGCTCATGTTCCCTGGGTGGAAAAATCACTGTTTGTGGATATAACTCTAAATCACATTGTGTGTGTGTGTGGGGGGGGGGTGTACACTTTCATATGGGTGTATGAACCCATGCATGCTGAAACATATGAATGTGTGTATGTATGCATGTAAGGTTAATGTGTGTGTGCATGCATGTAAAGTTCAATGCCTTCACTGATTGCTCTTATCTTATTTTGTAAGATGTGGACTCTCATTCACCCTGGACTCATTAATTCATCTAGGCTGGCCAATTAGCTCCACAGCTCCTCCTGCCTCTCTCTACCCTACCATCAACACTCAAGTTACAAGTGTGTACCACCATGCTCAACTTTTTACATGGATTCTGGACTCAGGTCCTCATGACTGGATGGCAGGCACTTTACTGAGCCATCTTCTCAGCCCCCACACCTTACATTCTTATATAGGAGACAACAAAACCAAGGTTCTCATGTTTTTTGAGCATTTACTACATGCCCAATACACTGTTCCTGAGCATTTCATACATGTCATAATGCACTGAACCTTAGCATTTCATACATGTCATAATACACTGTACCTTAGCATTTCATACATGTCATAATACACTGTACCTGAGCATTTCATACATGTCATAATACACTGAACCTTAGCATTTCATACATGTCATAATGCACTGAACCTTAACATTTCATACATGTCATAATACACTG